>JAGPOY010000218.1:0-27971 GCA_018983105.1 Silene uniflora | reverse complement strand
GTCTTGCCGAATAGAGTTTAAATATTACGAGTATTTGTAAAATATACTTCGTATAAAAATACTGATTATTTATAATTTTTAATAAAATAATAACCTTCCCCATACGGAAGTGAAGTGTCATCAAACGTGTTAGTTGTTGCAGGTACAGCCGGTCCCACTTCCCATTTCCGCAAGTAACAAATCTATCATCGTATTCAGAGATAATATCGCGTCTCCGTTCTCCAACAACACAACACAACAATAATAATTAACAATTAACAATTAGTAATCAATAATACAACACCATTGATTGATTAACTCATAAATTCATCGACTCTGATAGAATTGAATTTCTGCAATTCGCTCTTCTTCATGTATGTTTTCTCTTCTTAATTATGTTTTAATCGTGTATTCTATATTAGGGTTTCGTATATGTTTGTTGATTGATTTATGTTTTACGAATTGCTCATCTGTTGTTGTCCGCATTTGAATTGTGATTTCCTGTTGATTTATCTTCGTTTCCGAATTGCTCGATTTCGAAATGCAAAACCGAATTAAGAATTCATCGGCGATAATATACGAAATTTGAATTGAGAATGGGGTTATATTGTGGCTTGTTCAATGGCGGAATCAGGATTTGAAGTTAGGGAGGGCGAGGGGCAAATTTTCAGGAGGCCAATCAGTAGTGCTGTTGTTGATTATTTCATTGCTAGGGGTGTGTGGGCAACCACCCCTTCTAGCCCCTCGTCCCGCTACTATTGTTGTTGCAACCAAAATAGAATGGCTTGTAGGAAGCTCGATGCTGAAGTATAGTGTATGGGTTTCTGCTTTATGATCGTCTTAGGGAACCACATTGGTTAAGTAATGTAAGAAGACTTGTCATAGTTTATTTTTCGTACCTGTGAAGTATAGTGTGAGTGTTGTGGCAAGGTTCACTTTTCTTTGCCATATAGGAGAGCAATTGGTTCTTTATCTCTATGCGGGGATCGGTCCAGGTAATAGAGCGGTTGATCTTTGTTACCACCAACCCAAAAGAAGAGCCGCAATGAGGAGGGATGTTTGTTTGTTAAAAGTTAAAACTTAAAAGGACTAGTGGAACAAAAGATAGTTTATACATGAATGAAGACGGTTTTTGACATTTGTTTGTATTGTCGATTGATTCTTTGTGTAGCATTGCTATAAGAACAATGTCTCACATTGTAGAGCTGGCCCTTTCTTGGCGAGTTTCCTTTATGAAGAAAAATTTATAAACCAGTGTATTGTTGTGAATTGGTGTTGGTAAGGGCCATTGGGGGTTAGAGTTTATAGTTGAGAAATGACTCATTGAGCATGTTCTTAGGAGGTACAAATCAAGAGAAAAAAGATCAACTGCTACAATGCTAATTCTAATTTCTGTATTCAATTTCATGCTTATTAGCTTTACTAGTTACTGATTTAGTAGTGCCTTGTCCATATTTGCATCGGTAGTTATGGAAGTCTGTATCATTTTAAATTTTTAATTAATACTCTCTCCTTTCCGGTGAATTGTTATCTTTTTCCATTTTGAGTTGTATTATTCATTTGTTATCTATCTCTATTTTGGGAAAGTATTGATCAAGTGAGCTAGTTTGTGCAAGTGTACATACTTTCTACGGAGTATATTTTATTGGTGTAATTCACATATTTTTTTTTTTCTTTTTGTTAGTCGCTGTGTAAAATGGAATAGATAACAATTCAACGGTACAGAGAGAGTAGTTTTGGCCACAAAGGATTTGATAAGATCATTGTGAAGGTGTGGGCCCAATGTTAGTTTGAGATTATAGGATGGGGAAGGTAATTCAGGTTATCTTTCTCGTAGAATGAAGGAAACAACGGTCTATCTGCTGTGTCTAGGACTCTAGGCACGTGATAGACATAGTGGGCTTAATGCCTTAATCTGCTACACATTTAGTCGATTTAGCATCCTGGTATTCATCAAGTCTGTATATGATCTATTACTCTGTAAATAAATCAAATTCTTGATTATGCATCTGAGTTTGTGAATCGAGTCCCTTGTTCTTATTACCAGGGTATCGTGTTGTGGAAGAAAACTGTTATAGCTAAAGGTCAAATTGGGCTTATTTACTTCAGTGGAGGGCGTATTTACTAGTCATATGTGTATCTCTTAGCCAAGATGGTCTCGTTGGTACTACATTTGTGGAGTAACTTATAATGCCTAAACAAAAACAGAATTGTTTTTAGTTTGATCAATGGCCTTATTAATTTTCCCCAAACATAAATTTCAGATTTTAGTAGTTTTATAGTGCTTTTGTTTTTCTATTTCCTATGAAGTCGAATACTTTTTTCTTTTATACTAGATTATGCTGGAATAAAGCGAAATAACTTATTGAATTGGATCCACTTTTTTCTTTTTTTATTATGAAGTAGGAGTCCTTCATGCAATTCCCCATGCAATGTTCACTAGTGGTCATCTAAAGCAGTCTCTCTGTGTACAGCCGACCCTCCTGATCTCGCCATTTGTGAGCCCTTGGTGCGCCAATATAATGTTGGTGCATTGTCCTATAATTCTTGTATTCTGCTACTATTGTTGTATACTACTATTATTTTGCTTTAGAAGATGCTTAGTTCATGCAAAATTCTCCAAAAGAGTATATGTTCTTGTGAAATATCATATATAATACAGTATAAAGGCAGTTAGGGGATCTTTGACTAGGTAATTTGACTATACCTTTTGACCATTAACATTCCCTGTCTGATGTTGCCCCTAGACTATAGATATATCTAGTTTCCTCTCTTAGATTCATTTCCATTTTCAACCTCTTTCAACCTAGTGCTTGGTTTTGCTATGAGATGTGGACCTCTGCAGATGTTCTCTCATTGATAAATAGGGTATTGTGCATCTGGCTGAAAAGCAGAGAAAATGAAAATCAATGGTTGGCTGCTGGTTCACACGGCATTCTGGCCTCGGAGGGGTAGCATAAGCTGGAAACAATAGTCAATCACTCAATTGATCTGTATAGATACTTTGCAAGAATTTTTCCTTCTGCTGCTATATTTGTGCAATATCCACTATTCCACATATATGATATACATACTAAAATGTGAACACAGTTATATGGTTTTGTTGGGTCCTTTAGATAAAATTCCCTAGTACTGTTTGCTATGCTGCATAACTGTTGGTGATTTTTCTTAGTGTTTATTTTTGTTCCGGAAATCGTGGCGGATCAATGTCTTAACTGGAAATTTTCTCTTCTACTTTATCCTTGAATATTTTGGGTCACAATGGGACAAAGAGGGGAATTTCATTTTCCTCTTAACGAACCTGGTGGATGATCTATATTTGCTGTAATCTGGATGTTGCCCAAAATGAAATTGGCTAATTAAACGGAAATATATGTGGTATCCTGAGAACTGGCTGCAGAAGTTGTGAATCAAAGAGTTCTGTTATTTCATATTCTGAAGCTTACAGCTTTAATATATGTTAATGGCAGTGTTGATTAAGATGACTCCAGTGTGTCCGTTTGTGAAAGTTGCTCGTCCTGATGATGCCTCTTCAAAACGTAGTGAAAACCAAAGCAAACACACCGGAGAACACGAGGGCAAAGCTAAAAATGAGACTGTAGAGTCTTCCTTCATTGAGGCCAAGTGTCCTTTGGGATATGATTCTCGTTCATTTAAACTAGGTCCTCTCAGCTGTGTGATCTGCCAGGCGCTTCTGTTTGAAAGTAGTAAATGTGTGCCTTGCTCGCATGTATTTTGCAAGTAAGTTGCGTTTATTTACAAGTATTTTAAATATCTAATTGTCTGTGTTGTTGTATGTTACCATTTTCTGATCAATTTTCCCTCTGTTGTGTGCATCCAGGGCATGCATAACACGCTTTAATGATTGCCCTTTATGTGGAGCTGATATTGAGAAGATTGAAGCGGATAATGATCTTCAGAAGGTTGTTGACCGATTCATTGATGGTCATGCCAGAATTAAGAGGTCACATGCTAGTACAGATGCTGAGGCAGCTGTTAGTGACAATAAACCTGTGATCTATGAGGATGTTTCTCTAGAGAGAGGCGCTTTTCTGGTGCATCATGCCATGAGGGTAAGTGTTGGTGTATATTGACATCTTTTTAAGTGAAACGTGGAGATGAAGGTGGTTAACTAATCAATTAAACACATTCATTGACATTTGGAAAAAAAAAAAAAACTAAGTTCGATATTTTTTTATCATGTACAGGCATTTCGGGCCCGCAATATTGAGAGTGCCAAATCAAGACTGTCACTGTGTGTGACGGATATCAGGGAACAGTTAGAGGCATCTCCTAATAATCCAGAGTTGTGCTCACAACTAGGTGCAGTGCTTGGAACACTGGGAGATTGTTGGTATGCTCTCCCCATTTTTTGTGCGACATGTATGGATTTTGGTTGGGATTGGGGCAAAGTGTTGTGTAGTTTGTAAGCCATGGTTCTATTGGATTCCCCAAAGCTCTTAAATTGAGCCGGTGTGGATAAGCTGTTAAGGTGGTCAGTGTGACAAGGGTTACCAGACTCCTAATACCACCAATTCAATTTTGTAGTGCAAATTCGCGGTTCGCCAAAATAAAGCATACTTCGGTAAACTGTAAGTCAATATAATTCAGATTTATAATTCATGCAAATCGATTCGCTATTCGGTAAATAACCAAGCGAGTCCAAGGTGATACTGACCAGTCGAAAACCGTTGAGCTGTAATATCTTTGGAGCTAAACCCTTTAGGTAAATTGGGAAACAGGTTTGGAAAAGTGAACCAAACGCTGATAGTGGGTTGAAGAAGTGATAATACATGTTTATTTGAATTGCAGTTGACAAGATTTTGTGTTAAAAGATTGTATAGGGCATCTATGTTACTTCGACACTCTGACGTGACACACCAACATGGAATCGTATACTCCTTCCATGTCTTTATATTTTTCCCTTTTCAAAATCCCCCTTATGTAATTTGTAAAAAGGGGAAAACACTATAGAATTGTCGAAAGCAACAGAATAAACTATATTAAGTGTCCAAAGAGATAACAATTAAATAAGTTATTGTCTTAAAACTCCCAAACAACAAATGAACGAATGCCTAAATAAATATACAACAATATGAAATCCAATCAAAAATTGGAAAATGTCAATGACAAACATTTATGTGTCTAAAACTCCAATAGCAATAGCAGTATGTATCTCCTAAATTATAGATAACTCTTTCAAGCTTTGGATCGTTGGTAGAGAAGTCATGAATATCGACATCAACATAATATTTTCCTTCTATAAAATATGAAAGTGAAATAATTGATATCATTCTCAAATTGGTGGAAAAAGATCTAAATCTAGGAAATTTGTCTCCAGTTTTGGTAGGAGATTAAGATGCTGATAATGTTGAAGTATTGGATACTTGAATTTGTCTCTAAAAGGCCTGCCCCCTCGCCTTGCTTTTACCCCCTAAATCATTGATTCATAGTTCCTTCCGCTGTTCTGTTCCCATGTAATCATTTGATCTTCTGTTGTAGAGTTTCTTTTTTCCTGATAATCTTTTGAGAACCGCTTTCTGATTGCCAGAGTAAGTCCGTATAAGTCCTAACATCCTTATTCCAATCTTGGTGGGATTCGCATTTAATATTATTATACAGAGTTGCTCATAAAATTGTACTCCGTAACTAATTTATTACTTCCACCATTACATTTTCCATACTGTCTTCTTCATTTAAATTAAGAAATTGAACATTTAATGTTATATTCAGTAATCACTGTTGTTCTAAATATGAGCTAGATTTATTTGTCAGGTTTCAAGAAAAATAATTAACACTGACTGATCAATTTCATTGCAGTCGTGCAATGGGAGATGGTGCATCTGCCATAACCTACTTTCAAGAAAGTGTTGAAGCTTTGTCAAGATTGCCTACTCAGGATATGGAGGTGATGTAGAGAATTGTGGTGTACTGGATGTTACTCTGTAGATTACTAGATTCTAAATTTGAGTATGTTACACTGATAAATTTAAATGCATCCTTTACAGATAATACACACCCTCTGTGTTTCTCTAAACAAAATTGGTGACCTGAAATACTATGATGGAGATCTGCAAGCTTCTAAATCTTACTATTCTCGATCTTTGGAATATCGTCATAATGCCATGAAAAGTCATTCCGACTCTCCATCTCTGGTTAGTGTTTGCTTCCACTTTGTTCCTGATGATGGTGATAGTCCCTTCTCTATTTCTCATCTAATGGTCTGAGGAAAAAGGGTGATTTAAAGGTCTTTGAATTACCCACAAAATTAATTATCATCCTCCCTCTATTTTCTTTCCTCCATTAGTTTTTGTTGATATTTTAAGGACTATTACATCACTCCTTTACTCTCATGTGGACACTTAGATGGAAAATGGACTTCCACATCCTTTAAGGAAATAGAGAGGTCCATTCGTGTACTTTCGATCCTTTACATCTTGGGTTGTCCCATAATGATTAATTACTTACAGTACTTGGTAGCTTTAAATGGCATCCTCCACCCGGAATTTATTGTCCCCATTTGAGTTTGGCGGTCAAAATATGTTCGACTTTCACCGACATACAATGTGACAACTTTTTCAAAAATGAGAATATGAAAATAGTTGGTTTTGCTAAATAAAATATGAAAAGCTTTACATTTTATCTCAAAAATGTTTGGAGGATTAATGGTCAAATTAGCATCTGTTTACCACAAAAGTCAAATGGGACGATAAATTTTACGGCAAGTCTTGATTGTGATGATCACAAGCTTGTGACGTCTCACAACCCCCTTCCCTTTTTAACATTATTTAAATCGGGTGTGAGTCGTCACAAGCTTGTGACGGTCACAAGTAAGAATTTGTGTAAATTTTATGGAGTCTTAAATTTTATGTTTCCACCTTTGCAATTAAAAGAAAAATTGGACGCGTCTAACTTACATGTGAGGACAGTACTTGTATCAATCACAATGGTTTTTGTTTTGCTGTTATTTATTTCAATAAAAAGTGACTCATTGTTCAAAATTAACCGGGACAGAGTAATAGTTTTCTATTCTTCTTTTGATAACAGCATATTCAGGTATTGTCATAAACTATAGGTATAATAAAAACCAGAGTGTCAATACTTTAGAGCATATTCAGGCATTTGTTGGGTGTTGTTTGTTCTACATTCGTATATATTGCTTCTATTGGAACATGTATGTATTGTTCTGTATTTTCTCTTCTTCCCTCTACTTCTGCCGGTGGAAATCTTGATCCACATCTCGAAGCTGAGATTGTTAGATTTGTGGTTTTTCTCTTGTTGATTTGGTTGCTTTCTGTCATCACAGACCTTAGATGTAGCCGTTTCTTTAGCAAAAGTTGCTGATGTCGATAGAGGGCTCGAAGATGAGGAGAGGGCTATTGCTGGCTTCCGTGAAGCGGTAACTCTACTGGAATCTTTGAAAATTAACGCTGACGATGCAGCACTTGAGCAGCGGGTAAGGCTTCCTTGCCATATTCTTCGGTTCTATGAAACGTTTTTTTGGTGAAAGTTTATTTATCAATCATAATAAGCTATACGACAACAAAAGGCAAATATACAGTTGTAAAAATCGATTTAAAAAAAAAAAAAAATCTCTAAAACAAAGGTCATATGACGCTTCTCCATGCATATACTCTAATATGTTTGTCTATTCATGTAGTCTTCTGTGAATGGGTCTGTCGTCTGTGTCTATACTCTATAAGCCTGGCACTGTAGTCTTCTGTGATTGGGTCTGTGTCTATAAGCCTGGCATAGGTTTGAAAATGGCGAATTTAATTCGATAATCCGACCTTCATTACACCACCAGAAAGTGAAAAGTCTGAGGAGCATTGGTCTTCCATATAGTTCTTGAATCTCTCACATCGAGAGATGAAACGCACCAATAGATGGGAAGAAAACTCATGTATAAAGAAGTAAGAGTTTTTTAACCATAAACTAAAAAATATGCAAGTATAATAAAATAAAATTTAGTGCTTAGTTGCTTGCTTACCACGACTAAAATTGGTAGATTGATAGATGATTTTGTAGTTGGGCATTTTTTATGTTCTCAGGAAGATAGATTAGAGCGTTGTATGTCCATTGTCCGAAGTTGTATCTAACATCTTGCTATTGTTGAAAAATATCTTGTCACCAAGAACTATATTGTACTGTTGTCACCATTTATAACTGAAGATTTTTAAACATTTATTCTAAGACTTCTGACCATGTCAATAATAAATTCATTGCATTATGAAGACCCCTTACTATGTACTGCCCTTCATACTAATCCAGTTCTAAACTTTCCAGATGCTTAACCACCAGTTTTACTGTTCTAATCTCCATAACCTTGCTACCTGTGAAAAACAACATGCATTATCTCACCCGACCTCAAGGATGGATATTTGACCTGGTTTTAGTTTATAAACTTTCCAGAAAAGTATAATACGTATGAAGTAGACCTGGATCAGGATGGACCTGGTCTAAAACAACTTAGCTTGAAAATTTTGAAACAAAAACCTTTATAATTTGATATGAAATATCGAACCTGGAACATCTGGAACGCAAAATGACCTTACAATTGAACATCACACTCGAAACAACGCAACTCTTAGTGAGTTAATGACCGACCCGAGTGACCCATTTATCATATCTATTAGTACAACCTCATTAACTTTGACCCTTTTCTAGTTATATGTTACCAAAGTAGATATACATAAAGATATCAAATAAGGCTTACACAGAATTTCCGTTTCAGCGTCAGTCAGTGCTGAAGTTCCTCAATAGCCAGATTGAAGAAAAACAAGCAGATGAAGCTATTTAGAAATCATCTCCGGTTTAGATATATGCTTGGGCAAATGTAACTATAATAAGCTCATGTTTGGTGTATGGAGATTGAGAAACTGAAACTTAAAGAAGTTATGTACCCTTGGGTTTTAACAGCGGTTGAAATTCCAGGTTGAAGATGCTTCCTTAGCATTATATATCCCAGGGTTTTCTGTGCAGTGTGGATGCTTTATTTCTCTGTTTGTCCCTTGGATAATGATGCCATATATTGTTGTGCTTCTTTTGTGATTATGTATCCGGAAGAAAAAGGGGAAAAAAAAAGCTATTTCTCGGAATATGAATCTTCTGTAAAGAGAACCGAAAGACTGTATGTAATATTGTAAGATGCTAAAGTTGATAGATTTTCTCCAATGCTGAAATTATTTGTTCCCATTTGGTAATTTGGAACTATGTTCAGCTCTAGAAAGATGAACAGCGAAACTGGGGAGTTTTATTAATTCACACCTATGGTAGTACTTTTATGTCTTTTATCCCAACCGTGAAGTTGGTAAACAACATACGGAGTATTCAAAAAACATCAAATCATCAAAAAAAAAAATTAGACATTATTCAATACTTATAATTGATGAATCATATATGGAGTATATGCTACTCCCTCCGTTCCGGTGATTTGTTTACACTTTCCTAATCGGGGAGTACAAGTCATATGTTTACACTTTCTATTTTCGGAAGGTTTGTTGGGCCAAATGTCAATTTTACCCTCATCATCATCCTTCATCTTAAAGCACCTAACCTGCCAACCATCAGCTGTCACTCTATCCTAACACCCGAAAACCACCAAATCCACACCACCTACAACCATTACCACGTCAACCCAAACACCCAACACACCACCAAGCCCACACGGCCACACCACCTACAGAGTACTAATTAAACTCAACAAAATCACAATGATCATCAAATCACCATCAACATCATCGAAAATATCCAACAATCAACCATCTCCGGCGACCTTATCGCTGGCAAAAATAGCGTCGCCTAAACCCGATTCTCGCCTAAAAGCAATTAGTCTTATCGCACACGGCTACCGCCTACCTACGCAGCGAGGCTGACTCGGCCGAGTCGAGTCACGAATCGAAGCTACTCGCACGAGTCATTGACTTGGTGTGTAGTTCTGTTGAGGTGATTGGGGTTTTTTGATATTTTTTTTTCCAGGTGATTAAAGTAGGTGAATGGGTGATTGAGGTTTTTTTTATTTCCTTTTTTTCTTGGTGATACGTAAAAGGTGAGGGTAGTTGGGTATTTTTGCCCCTTGCCTTGATATTAATGTAAAACGCAAGTGTAAACATCTCACCGGAACGGAGGAAGTATCTATTTAAATTATGATCTATAATTAAATTTTGTTTGATTTGAGAGGCTGTATTGCGAAGATTGAGATAATTAGGTTCTAGTTTTCTTTTAGCCAAGGATATGCAAATGGAAATTATAATGTACAAAACCCCGCATTATGTAAGTGTATTGCGAAAATAAATTACGTTTAAAAATGGTCTGAGTAAGTGTTAACACCTTCAACAATTCGGTAAACATGTGCAAATAAAACCATCATATATGATTTTTTGCAATATATTTTTCTGATTAAGTTGTGCTAAAAACCAAACAGGGCCTAAAATTTTACTAGGCTAGATAAGAAGTAAGGAGATTCAGTAACATTTGGAGGAAATGTAAATTGAGGAAAAAGGCAGGTGTAACTTTTAATGAATTCGGTAAGGGGCATGCAGCATGCTTTATTGACGAAATGGAAAATTGAAAAAAGCGCTCTATTTTATTTTATTTGTGGATATATATATATATATATCTTAGACGTCACTATATATATATCTTAGACGTCACTTAATATAAGTCGGGTTTTCAATAACTAAAATCTTACAATATCAGTCTCATTCCATTTAAAGTACTCGATTATTTTATGTTTAAAAAAATGAAAAAACTTCATAGAAAATTATTAGCAAATAGCAATGTACAGATAACATTCAAAATTCGCCAAAAAGTAGTTTCTCTTCTCATTTCGAATTTGTTATCAGTCTTCTTCTCATTTAAGGCTGTGATCCATCGTTCTCTTTATAGTACAAAATTTGCAACTTTTAAGGAGTTTACAACACAGGCCGCGACATCAAGGTAACATCCTTTGCGGTTCTCTAAAATTCTCTGTACAGTAATCAGAACTAGTTGACTGCATACTCACAGTCTAGCAAGCGAGTGAGAATCTCCTCGCAGCTTGGCCGTTCTTGTGGTTCTGCCCAGCAATCTGCATCGGAAATCAAGCAAGCAATCAAGTTGTGAAAAGGAACACTCATAAGGAGCACACAAGCAGTTTGTGTTCAATACGGAATTACTTTTATACTACTATTACTTCAACATTTCCCTTTGTTTACAAATCACATGTCAACATGGTAGTTTTTCCAATGACACTTGCACACTATATTAAGCCAAAAATAATAAACAAGATAGCCACGACCGACACTCTGATAAACCTATTGTTTGACAAAATATATTACTTCACAAGTAAAAAATACTAGTTGAGTCAATATACCAAGTATTCTGATAGAGATATTATACTCTCATAAACCTATTGTTTATTTTATATATATATCAATATTATACCCTGAAAATAATTGGCCTCCTGTAAGACGGTCTCACATGTGAAATTGTAAGAAACGGGGTATATGATTAATAAGGGCGTGATACTATATGTGGTAATGGAAAATTAATATGGTGGTAACTGAAATACTCTGCTAGACATCTCTTTTGAAAATGTGTAGTCATCTAAATGCCTACTTAGCAAAAATTTCCTCTCAGTTCGAGCCATTTCCATTATGTTATTCAATATATGTGAGGTATTGAGGAGACTGTGTTATATTTAATAAAGGTATGAAATCAGCTCGAAAGGAGGGAGTACATATACTTTTTGGGTAAAAACAGTTCGGGCCAAGTTGGGCCATGGTTCAAGATTTAGGGGTTCATACGAATCAACTTAAACAGTGGTTCGCGTCATAAAGATTTGCTCCAGAGCAATCTAGACCAGTTTTTCTATCTTAAGATCAAACGAATTTTGGAAGAATGATTGTCCAATAATGGCTGACCAGCGGACAAATTCCAGTTTTAGTCATTTAGAAGGAGGGGACGTTTATAAGACGACAGTTAACGCATACCTGAAATTATCCGACCAAGGGGACCTTCAGGAATTTCCAGACGTGATCCCTCGTGAGCAACAGTGTAAACCACCTACAGCAACGAGTCAAGCTCCGGCTTTAATACAAAGTGGTACTTTAACAACTATATGGCTAAAACAGAAGTTACATCTTTGAAGCATTTGGGGACTAATTTCCAGTTGATGGGTTGGTCATATGTAAGAATGTCTCACTTAAGCATTGGGCTAAAAAAAACTGGCAAGAATTACCCTTTCTGGAGGGGTACCCTTCCACGGTCTGCTCAGAGTGCAAAGCTCCCACATGATCACCCCGAGACTAAAGATATCACACTTTTCTGTGAAGGGTTCATTGCGGATGAGTTCAGGAGCCATCCATTCAGGAGTCCCTGCCGAAAAAGAGTCTTTAATGGGCGATTCCGTCATTATCCTCGACAATCCAAAATCACAGATCTTCACTATCCAATGCTTGTTCACAAGACAGTTTGCACTCTTCAAATCACGGTGAACAATCTTCATTCGGTGAATGCACATCAACCCTCTAATTTGCAACAAAATCAACTAATAATTACAGTACATTCTGGATATTAAACATTGTGCAAGTGTGCGTAGAGTGTCAATTTCAGTCCTTAGATTAACCACTGAATCTAAATTTTAGTTTTCATTTCGAATGGAGGAATAAAGAAAATGGCTCAATAAATTGACCCCGCTTTTCTTTATTGCGATGTATATTATTCTCTATGCCAAAAATATCTGTGTTGCTAACATAGGAGCAAGGTTACACCACATCTGACTCTCCTACCTCTAGCATTAACAGAAGCCTAGAAGCCCTTGAGACACTGGGTGATGTTTCGACGTTAAATTCAACATGTCATAGATCGATCTTATCATGAAAGTATGTAAGAATTATCAATTGTATTTTTCTACAAATTGATCATAGAAAAGATGACACGCCCAAAATACTTCTCACAAGTCGCAACTAATTTCGTTATGTATGTTTCGTAGTACATTAAAATTAGACACTTAAGGCAGAAACTTTGCACAATGTCCTGCATGCATGATTCTTTGAGGGCTCGTCACATGAATCAATATCATAACACTAGAAAAGTGTCTATCAGAATACACAGGACTGGAAGTTAACGGACAGAGCAATCAGAGTGTCAAACTGACCTGCAAATGTCCCGTAGCATTTTCAATTTCCGCCTCCAGCTAAATTTCTTCTTCTGACCACTTGAGTGGATCAAATAATACAACGAACTCAGTTCCATGTACTCTGTGACCATTGACAAGTGCGGGGGTTTTGTGCAAGCGCCAAGAAACAATATAACTGCAATAAAGATCAGCAAATGTTACGCAACAAACATAATTAGCCAGATCGAAACCAAGCTCACTGGAACCAGTTATTAGGTATATGAAAAACCTAACATGGTACCATAGAGGCATAGATCACACCCATTTTAGGTCTTTTAGTTTTTACAACCTGGTCATAGTTTACTTAATCTTGGTTTGACCTCCAGCGGCAGACCGTGTGAAAATATGAAACGGCTAGGTTTGAACCTGTAGCATCGAGTTATAACTTTTACTTAACCACACTAACAGTATTACTCAGTCTATATGGGTAAGAAACAGTGTATATTATTATTTTCCTCTAGATGATAGGAAGCTGCACCCAGGGAAGGGTGGCTTAAAAAGTCTGTCCTAGTTACATCTCTTCCATATTCACATTTCATGCATTTCTGAAGGACAGTGATAGTCTCTTTTCCAGCAAGACTAGAGGATTACCATTTGGATGTCGAAGACGGCTGTGGCAACACAGAAGAAAACCTGGAGTCAGACAAATGATAAAAAAAAAGTTGTTCATGAAAACAAATAAACAAAAAAACTCACCTAAGAATAGATATCTCATTGCAAAAATCCTCCATGTTTTCAGAAGTCAAATCTTGCTCTAGGAATACTTTGATGGCAACATCGGTCCCGTTCCACATTCCACGGAATACCTCCCCGAAAAACCCTACAAATTAAATAAACACAATTCGATTAGGAGCAGCAAAAGACTATCGTTAGCAAGAACTCTTGTGTGAATGCACACTGGCAAATAAACATCTAGCAAAGCAGTTCAAAGGATTCTTTTAAAAATAATGCTTTCACTACATAATATCTCTTTTTGCATGTCAAAGTCTTGTTTCTACAATAGGTAAATGTTCACACATAGCACAATTACAGAAAACATAATAAAGATTTCCAATCAAAAGGAACTTGAACAGGCTGCTACCCGAACATTAATAAAACAGGCTCCATAAGCAAAAACTTATTGCACAGAGAAATTAAAATAAGTTAATATGAATCAAGTGACAAACAATGATAGCCATCAAAATAAGTAAAGATAAACCAGACCTAAAGTGGATTATATTCAATAGTGAAACAGATTAGTTGGTTAAAATCAGTTACACATGTTAAGTGGATTCAGTTGGATTATTTACAAACAAGAAAAGTTTATGACCAGGTATACAGATCATGGGCTAGAAATATCTCTTATGACCCCAAGGATCCAAAGTGTCATGTTCTAACCCGTTACCACTAGACCTGTCATACGGGTTGGGTCTATTTCAGGTTTGTACGGCTCGGGGTTTATACGGGTTCTGGGTTAGGTTAAGGTCAGAAGCGGATCAAATTACCGCCTTTTTATAATGTTTATTTTTTTTTAGTTCTAACTATAAGCATATAGTTATCCTTAATTTTTATAATTGTCTAGTTTGACATATGATATGTGTAAGAATAAACATATTTGTTAAATATATTGAATATCACAACACTATACGAAATATTGGATATCAGTTGTTATGCGTACGTGATAGGCAATGACTGTATTTATATGGAAATCATTAAGTAATTAATCCTGTGGTAAAACTATGTTTTAAAACAATAGGAACATAATTTTGAAAGTTGAAATTATTTTTTTTCTTTTATATTCTTTTTATTTCCTTTAAATAGAAATTATCAATAAATTTAGCTATTTATTTCACCAAAAAAAAAAAAAAAAAAACTTTACCTATTTATGGGTCTGGCTTGACCCTAAATGTACAGGTTATTATCAAGTCGGGTCGTTTTCAAGTTCGGGTTGAAAAGAACGGGTTATTTTCGGACGGGTTTGAGTCGGGTCATCTTTTGACAGGTCTAGTTGTCAGTCTAGTTTGATTTCTATCATCCTGCAAGTGAAGTGGCCCAAATGTAATGGATAAACATGTCCTCAAAACATGAATTGCATGTCCAGTAGATTCTCATTGGGGAAAAAAATCATGAATGGGAAACACAAGATCAGGTACATTACAGTAACAGCCACATTCATGGTTGAGAAGCTAAAATAAGTCTAAACTTAAACTTGCATTTAAAGGCCATCTACAAACCATTCGTCAAATCACATTTTGTTCGACACCATAAGAAGCTCAAACATAGAATGAAAGATGAATAGAATCATACCGATGCCAACACGAACTCCGACAGCCAGTTCAGAGAAATCAATATTCCACTCTTCATAAGGAAGCAGGGACTTGTCATGAAAGCGCGTTTCCAAAATCTTATTCCATGCTAAGACCATTTCGTTGGATGGAGCCTGTTGTATTGCTCTATTTCTTTCAGGAGTTGGGCTCCAATATTCATGAGGTGATGAAGGCAGGGATACCGCCTTCTGAGAACTTTGTTGACCATGATGAGAAGCAGATCTGGCTCCGGGAATCACATCTTGATTCCCAAGATGAAATCTTGAAAACTGAATTGAATCAAAACAGCCAAAATTATCAGATCAAGACAGCTAATGGAATCAAAACATCCCAAAAGACTTCAATATATGGACCATCGGTTTATATATCAAATAATCAAATATTAGCTACCTTTTCACCTATTTTGTCAAACATTTTAAAGTTAAAGAGATATTCTACATGGTACCCCTCAATTTTTCGACTTTCTACATGTTACCCCTACACTTTTTAAAACATACATGGTACCCCCAATTGTTGTCATTATCACTAAGTGTACCCCTAAACTTTATTTTCCGCCTATTAAACTCAGTTTTAGGCGTTAAGTGATTACTTGGACGCATAACCAAGCTTGTCATTTGTCATCCCATGACATAAGGACTCTATTAGGCTCAATATCCATAATTGGACGTGATAATTTGGCAGGGGATCAATATAGAGAGGTTATTTCTATTTTCTACATGACCTGTAATGAAAATTGTTGGGAGAAATTGGTCAACTAGATGCTCTACTTTACAATATGGAGATTAGCTGAGTATGACTTGAAGAAAATCTTATGGAGTAGAAGTCATTTTTTTCTTTTTCTGAATTCTAACTAGTAAGATTTATCCCCATTCCCTACAAAGAAACTTACATGGTTTATCATATCAACGCAAGACTCTGGCCCAGTAATAAAATTTCTTTTACTTATCAGCTTAAGCCTTCATGTTTTATAGAAGCACATTATGCACTCATCCCCAGAGGCCCCCAGACTAACTGATAGAAGCTTAGGCTTTAGTACAACTGTACAAATGCGAGTATTTAAGAGCCAGTGAATAAAAAAGAAGAAAGAAAAAGGGCCGTAATTAAAAAAGGGTGAAACCGGAAACAGAAAGCAGGGAAGTATACAACTCAATTATTAAAACAAATACATTCATAATTCCAAATAACATAGCTAACATGTATGATGCAGGTTCTATTGAAGTCAAAGATGCAAGAGCGAGATCAAATCGTTGAAGCGGTGAGAAAGTCAAATCAACATACTCACATTACTTTCAAAAATGGCACCGTTGTTTGTATTGCTTGGGGACGTTGGAAGCGATCTATCCTCACCCCGTTCTTTCAAAAGGCGATTTTGTTTCAATATCTCATTCATATCTCGTACAGCCCTACAAAACCCATAAAGTTGGGCGTTGTACACCCTAACAATTAATATAACTACAAGTATAAGCCAAGCTTTAAGTTGAAAACAAAACAGTAACATGAAGGCCAGGATTCTATCAGAGAATGCAGCCTAAAACCAGCAGCCTGTCTCTGAATATGAAAGAAATAGGTCAAAAAGGACAATTATGATCACCTAAAATAACACATGACTAGTTAATTTTGGCCCATCGTATAACATCCCTTTGATAGTCAGATACTACTAATACATCGTGTATTCGTGACTCATGGCGCTACAGTTTTCATAATCGTCAGATATTTACAACACCACATTTAGACAAAATCACATTAACTCACCACATAACTCTTCAAATTCAGATAAATATGAGAAGATCCATCAAAAATAAAATGTAGAAATCAGAAAGCACCAACCTCGCAATATCATCTCCGATTTCTGGAGTAATGCTGATGCTTCTCCGCCGTCGTCTGCGAGCTTCTGGTGGTGGTGCACCTGCTGATCTGTACAGATAAGCCAGAAGCTTAATACTACCTACATTTCAAATTTATAGTCCGCATCTGACTTTAGTTGTCATGTTTGATTCATAAAAACAACTATTTTTATACTCACTTTTTCACATGGTAAGTCTTTCTCACGTTAAGAGACACTCACTTCTCTCTTCAAAATCTCTCATAAAATGTGAGATGTATGCTTTTAGTAAAAGATTTCCTATTATAAATCTAATGTTATAAAGTTCCATAATTTTTCTCGAAGTACCTTTTTTTAAAAAAAATCTAAAGTCTAAGGACACCTCGACAAACTGAAACTGCTTATAATATGAAATAGGTGGAGTATTATTGTTCCAAAAAAATGTAAATTGTAGCAAGGTTGGTCAAAGTCCAATGGCGATAATATAGATGGGAAGAGGGGAAGGAGTACTTTATTTCCTTTGAATCATTCGACGGCAGCATCAATCTCAGTCACAGCTCAAACGAGTAGGACAACAGATAACATAAACAAACAAATGTGGCCAGCTCCAACCTAACATGGCTTGCGTGCATTTTCTAATATCCTCATAGCTGACCTGTTAGCCCTCTATGCACTATTCCCCTTCTCACAGATACTATATCCAAAATATCATAGAACGTACAGATAAGGGGGCAAAAACGAACTGACTTTCAGGGATGCCTTCTGAGGTGTACAATATAATATACATATCACCATTCCCACACCAAGCAAATGTCCACTCATACAAATGCACACCAAGTCACTGATTATGAAATCTATTTAAAAAGAATAAAATAATAATTGTTCCATAACTTCCATTTATATAAACGCACACCTTGATGAACCGGCATCATGAGTTAAATCTCCCTGAGATTTTTTATCGCCGCCCAGCGTAGATCTGTCACGCGATAAGAAGGAGGGATGCTCTGGACTGTAAACACAGAGACAATGAATCAGGGACATGAAAAGATGAGTAATGTGACAAACAACACATTCGACAAGAGAAAGATGTGTGCATGATCACCAAACTCTGAATCAGAGACACGAAAAGATAAAATATCCAACGAGCCCATGGAGCAAAGAGAAATTGTGTAATCGACTAAAAGAGAAAGAAACTGTTAGTTCATGGACATCCTACATATTCAGCTTCTTTTGCTTTTCAACTTTTCCAAAAACAATAGGGGTGTGATACAGATACACTACAACACCGTTTCCTATGAGGCTATGAAGCAATAAATGTGTAATCAACTTCCATAAAAGCAGCCCACTTGCTCTTTAATCTGTAGTTTAAGTACTTAATCTGTGTGCCAATTTGGCAGGAGAAAAACATTTAGAAGGAGGGCATGAAACACAAAAAAGAGTATAGTTTGAAAGTGTAACTATTTATAGATAAGATAATTCATGAAAGCTTGAGAGGGTAATTATCCAAATCTCATTGTATATATGGGCGCCAAATTTAGGATGTCTTTTGTACATTGGCACCACCCCTTGGTGTCCATTAATAGCTTAACCAAAAGAAGGTACTGTTTAAGCAACCATTGCTAGATACATATACAGATGTAAAATAGGAAAACACTGTTATGAACAGAAACAATCCAACACAATAAACAGAACCAACTATCAAGTACCTCAATATTCTGTCGATACCAGTTACTGATCTCAGCAATCTGTTTTGCAATGACAGACCAGGGGCTTTTGTGTCAAACCTCTTGGGAAATTGACCAGTCTCGTATTTCTCTCCACTGGTGAAAGTAGACAAATATTGGTAAGCAAGATCTATGTATTTGTAGAGGTGTTAATATAATGTAGTAGCAGCCTAGATTGCACAGATACAGACTAGTGAAAGTAGACACATATTGACACGCAAGATCCATGTATTTGTAGATGTGTGAATTTAATGTAGTAGCAGCCTAGATTGCACCAATACGGACACGGGTACGGACATGGATACGAGATGGGCACGTGACACGGCACTCCAAATTTTGCAGGCCACAGACACGGGGGAAAAAATCAATATACATACTGAAATAAAGGGAATTGAAGCCTTCTATAACCAGCATATGAAGCTTGGTTACTTAGATGACCACAAAGTCCTAAAATTATAAACACGCATCAAATATTATAAACTCAAATTCAAACATCAAATCAAAGGTAGTCTCTCACAGGCTAAATTATAGGTAGTGTCTTACAAAAAAACTCTAATAATAAATATGGACACTAATGAGGATAACAAATAGTCGCAAAACAGTTAGAAAGAACTAACATGTAATATTTGCTTGACTTTGAAAATTCTGTTAGTTTAAAGCATCCATGTTCCCTTTTGAAAAATATACATTACCTCAGATGGTGAAAATCAAAACAACTTTTCCCATAAGCTAGCTCTGTACATATATTTACTTCAGAGAAAACTACTGCTGTAATATTCACAAGGTTGAGATCCTACAGTATCCACCCCTTTATTCACAGCTTCAATCTTATTACACACACCATTGTCTAATTTCGTATGCTAATTGGAAACCCTTCAACTTGCAAATTTCGTAAGACTTAGTATTTCCATAAGAGAAATTACCCTGCGTCACTCAGTGAACAAAATGCATGAATAGGTTCCCAATTGAAGATAAGAATGCATTTCTCAATTTGAAGTTTGAAGTCAAAAGTTTAATAACTGAAAATTACAATGTTCTCCAAGAGATATCATTGTCAAGCAAGAAAAGAATAATAGAAGAGAGCATGTATCAGAAAATCTCAGGATGAGCGCTTATAAGAAGTTCATGAAACTAAGGAGATTTTAATTTATTAGGAATCCCCTAGAACTTTAGATTAAGTATTCGTTTGATAAACCTAAACTTTCACACCGTATGCCTTATATTCTTATACTAATCAATAAATTTCTGCTTTTTACTTAATCGAAGCATCACTCATGGCTTACATAGTTTATTTTTGCACGAAATTTGAAGAGATAAGTATCCCACCCACTGTTTTCTCTAATACTTACCATCCAAATCTCCAGTACTAAGCCTATTCTTCCTCAACTGATTACACAAAACTGTTTCATAAAGGGCAAATCTTTAACTTTGCATCACAATGGACTAGAATACAGGTCCAGCATATCCTTAGTTACACCAAACGTGTCTCTCAAATCAAAGCTCTCACAAAAATCAGTTGCATGACACAACTATAACACTGGAGTAGTTTCAAGCCATTTATAGCAGGGCTTCATGTATTTCGAACACCTAAAACTAAAAGGCAATATGTTCTAACGAGGTCACAGCATTGATATCAATCATGCACCTGCTTTATTGAGATCTTGGAGGTTACAGTGGCTGCATTTTTTACGCAGTTTCGGCCACATCTATAACAGAACAACTAAGATCTGGCGGCAACAACCAAAACTGAGATTTGATACCATGAAGGTAGTACAATAAGCTAAAATGATGAACTTGCCTACACAAATTCCGAAGCCTAAATTGCACATTAGTTTAAGAATTAATTGTTTCTATCGCGTAACAAAATGACAAAGTAAAGTCGCTTCACTAACCTGTCTTGATCACCTCTGTCAGAAAATCCGCATAATGGACTATCGGGTTCCAGTGGAGAGTCACAAGAATCATTTTCTGCAGAGTCGCTCTCCCCTGCTGCTGAAATATGGGTCAAATAAATTGCCCTGGTGGATCGAGGCATCAGCTGTCCTGGAAATCGCATGAGATCGACCACAAGTTCCATGGAATTCAACACCACAACTACAGACATATGTTTATCCGAATCCGTGCACCCAATGGTCCTATCAGTAGGTAACCCCTATACATACATAAGAATATTAAAGACAAGAATATCAGCATGGTGTCAAGTAAATACAACTGAACCAAATTAACAGTCCAAAGAACTAATAATCAAACAATTTCAAATTGAAGGAATCATACCACAATAAGTTTGCTTTCTAAACCTACAGTATCTGCCAGAACTTTGAATAAGATAGCACGTGGACGACAACAGCCGTATTTAATTTGGCCTAGCAACTGAACCTCTTGACTTGGGGAATTATGAGCTTTGTCTAATGGAGCTTTAACGGGACTGGATTCTGTAATAGGACGTTTGTACAGATCAGATACCTATTCAGAGAGTACAAAGGAAAATGAAATTCAAATATATTCAACATGGGAATATTGATGGTGGGAAAAAAAATCAGTAGTATATAGAGTAACAGAAATAAAAAATACTGCTGAAAGCATGTCATCACAGACACATAAAGACGAGATTATCAGATGATGAGCATTACCAAACAGAGAAAAAACAAAACTTGGACAATGGTCTGACAAGTAACAAATAAAGTAAAAGCATTACCCCCACAGCCTGTAAGGCTTTCGCCATTGGCGAGCCAAGGGGGGTCGGATGTACGCAACATTACCCCTTTGTTAACAACACACAAAAGAAAGCTTTTTCTATGACTCATAAAACAAGTTGCGTCAAGAATTGCATTACAGTAACCTAGACATGAGACGCCTACTATCATGGAGTCAACCTTACAGTTTCTGATGATTTGTGTTTAAGTTAATTGGAGTAAGACTATGATGTTACATATGACAGCTTTACCTAGAGCTTAATCCCTTCACTAGAGTTATTAAACTTGTGTTTACGACTCGAAGAGGCTATTCCGGACGAGCAATGGAAATGAAAATTGCATTGAGAATTGTATTGGGCAACGCCAACTTCACAAATAAAAGAAACGCAGGCAATTTAATAATCAATTTTGCTTCATTCCATCATGATTCAAAATCAAAGAATAACGAGCCTGTAGCTCCTTTGGAAGTGCAAACTTGTTGTATACAAATACGATAAGGAATTTGAGATTAATCTCAATAAACAAATAACAAAAAAAAAAAAAGGTCAAAGATAATTGGTATAAACACTACACAGTATTCTTGAAAGATTCTCACCAATCCAGCAATCTTTTTTATCACAGCTGCCGGATTTGAGTTTAATCCCTTCACTAGAGCTGTTATATATTGCTTCAGCATTTGAAGTTTTTTATCCCTAAGTGCATCCACAAGAATAATATCAGCCCTGAAACCATCAGATTCCAAAGCAGAAAGCTCATCAAGAGTAGGAAGATTATCAAACATATCCCTCAGCCTCTTATCCTGCAAATCATTAAAAATCATCAGCCTTGCCTCATCAACGATGACACAATTCCCAACTTTTTTATATTCCAAATGCCTTTTATTCCAAACTTTTAAACAAAAAAGAATATATAAATAAGAGGATCAGTTTGCAAATAGCAAAAAATTCTATCGCCCTTTAATTTCATAATATAATTTCAATATTGTCATATTTGTAACAACAACGACAAGGAAAAATAAAAAGGGAAATCCGGGGGAAAAAAGACGATAAAGACTTGAAGAGTCAAAATACACTTATAGCTAAGGAAGTCACAAGAATGTAATCCTTACCGGAACAACAGAATAAAATCCATTGGGTATAGGTTCAGAAAGCATTCCAGTGGTCCAAAGAATCTGAGATGCAGTCTCAGAAGAGAGCTCATGCTGTGCATAGTGTGTAATGGCTTCTTTATGACTTAATACCTCTTTTTGAGAAGTCAGAGAAACAGACGCGAATTTCTCCGCTAACTCTGAATCCCAACAGGTAGAGTTAGAAAGCCCTTGATCTGCTTGCCCACCGTCATCATGTTTCTCCTCCATGTCGTCAAATGAACCCTGTCAACCCATAAATGAGCCTTCGGATTCAAATGGGTGTTCCAAACAGTGACTACCTTACTTAATATCTCGTTGCGTGCTTCCTATTATAGTGGATCACCTGCGCTACAAAGTAAGGACTAGTGAGATTAACACCTTCACTATTTTGCTACTGTTTCCAATTCTAATAATTTTCAAATATACACAAAGATAATATACTAAGATTTTGGAAGGTATGTCAGTCAATATTGCAGTAAAGTGCTACATAAGATTACAAGCCTCATGTAGTTTACACAAAAATATTATTAAGAACGAAATTGTGCTATGACAACATTCTAAAATTGAGCACATATTGAGCAGGATATAACATTCTGCTATTTACTTTCCTCATCCAGTAATCAAATTTTCATTATAGCACCAACTCCAAAACATCATTTAGAAAAACTCAAAGCAAAACAAGCAGGTCGCTAGAGAAAACAGGTAAGGAACCACATCTGCTATCATGAAATTTTACAGCTTGAGTGCCTAACAATCCAATGAGTCAGATCTTAGCAGCTGATACTTTTCGAATACACTTAAGCAGACAGCCAGATTCACACTTCGGCTGTATTTCTGCTCTAGTCTACAACCAATATTCTAGAATAACACTGCGCACAATAGTAACGTAACGCTATCACATAAACGGCTGAAGAAACACCAATCTCATGTACACTTCTAGCAAGACCTAATGAAAACCTTGACCATGGGATTTACATATAGTATGATGAGTGTCTCCAAGACTTCGTCAAAATTACAGTAAGCTTGCCTTATTTCATCTAAGCGATGAGGCATGCTTGACTATAAGATACAAAATATCTCAAGAATGTGGATATGAAAAGTAATGTCTAGACTCTAGCGCGTGATGCATCACAATAGCATAAAAGGAATATAATGTAGGTCGGAAAATAGTGCATGAAATGACATAACCACATCTATCATCAGCATCACACTCCAGATACTCAGCAAGTTTGTTCCATAAGGCTTCATATTCAAATCTAGACTCTATTAACTACTTATTTTCTTTGGCTTTTGTTAGGCCTAGCACCAATAACACCATTAATGGTCCCTACTGTCATCCAAATGATATGTCTCCAAACCTAATGCAAAAATTATCGTGACCCAAACGTGGTATACCATCCAAATCTTAACTTAAATCAGGAAATCCATTGAATAGATAGTCACTTATGAGGAAATGCACCCCCGCAAAATCGATTGCAAAACAAGCATGAAAGACAGAATATACCCCATAATCAACAACATTGTTCCATAGCATTCAATAAACCCTAAAAGCTAGCCAACAGAAAAGGTAAGACCACTTGGTTTAAGCAAATATAATCTCTCCAAACCACCGACGAAATCCACAAGTTAGAATCTAAACATCTAAGCGACTCTGCCGAAAATTCATCAATGCCTTACAGTAGTACCATGGATCACTAAAATACTAACTTAACCCAAAATTGAGAAAATTGAGAGAATTCGTCTTGTATAAGGCGGTTTTGCACGAAGATTTGGTAAGACGGGTCTGTCTAATCCGTTTAAAAATACTAACTTGAACCAAAATTGAGATAATTAGTCTTGTATATCACTTGATCACTAAAAATACTAACTTGAACCAAAATTGGGAAAATTGAGAGAATTAGTCTTGTATAAAGCGGTTTTGCACAAAGATTTGGTAAAACGGGTCCGTTTTACAATAAACTCGTGGCAAGACCGTCTTACACAAGTATTTACATGCTGCAGTTGACAAGTTGCTCACC
This sequence comes from Silene uniflora, assembly GCA_018983105.1. NCBI lineage: Eukaryota > Viridiplantae > Streptophyta > Magnoliopsida > Caryophyllales > Caryophyllaceae > Silene > Silene uniflora. The sequence goes on along the minus strand of JAGPOY010000218.1, from coordinate 3,141 downwards.
CAACACTGTATCGAATCAAGACCCAGTTGATAAATTCAAGAAAACAAGCAATTCAACTGATCAAAAACAGTTCGAACTTAATAAAAAATAAAAAATAAAAAATAAATGAAATTTAAATTACCTGAAGATCCAAGAAACTGAATCACAATCTTGGTAGTGCACGTACACCTCTAATTCAATCCAAAAACAAAAAGGAAATTACCCAAAATAAAACCAGATAAACGAAAAATACCCAGAGAATTAAAATTGAAGAAAAATGGGTATTTGATTCGAATGAAAAATAAGGAAAAAAATGATTTTGTTGAAGAAAAGGATCGAATAATAAGGAAGGAAATGTGGAAAAATAAAAAGATTTTCTTAATTAAATACGTAAAAGTTTAAAATAGAAGAAAAGCAAGGGTGTGAGTCACGTGCAATGTGTGTGAGAGAGAAAAAAAGGTTGTTGAAGTGGTGGGTCCAAAAGAGGTAATCCCCGACAGCCACCTGGTTAACTTGTGGTTCACCAACATCCACCCACCTTCCTCCGCGTCAGAATACTTTTTACCTTTTCCTTCTTTTTTTCCTAATAAAATTATTTCATCCAATCAATTTCCTAAAGTGGCAATCGGGTCATTCGGATCAGGGTCGGGTCTACGCCCGAATCGGTTACAACTTGCAAGTCGAGTTCGGGCCGCTAAAGATCGGGTTCGAGTTGAGTCCGATTTAGATCATTGTCGGGCTGGTTCATTTAGATAGATTTGAAGGTCGAGTTGAGATCATTGTCAGATCGGTTCATTTAGATAGATTTGTGGGGTCAAGTCGGATTTTTGTTGGGTCGGGTCATTATCAGGCTCATTATGATAGTTTGCCGGACCTACTCGGGTTTTGCTTGGTTTGGCTCATCAATTTATTATACGTTCGATTTTTTCCGATTATATATTTTACCTGATTGAGTTGAGTTATCGGCATATTTAAAGAAGTTATAAGGTTAGGTAACTTTAAATGTTTTATAAAATTTGTTCACAATGTCGATTTATTTTGGTCAATTTCGGGGGTCATCTTTCGGGTCAGATAAGTTGCCGAGTCGAGTCGGTCGTTACGGGGTCAACTCGGCCAGGTCGTGGTCGTGGTCGGTTTCGGGTCGGCCTTATTCGGGTTTCTACGAGTTTACGGGTTAGGCTGGCCCGGTTTCTATTTGCATCATTTTTTGGTGTGGTCGGGTCATTTGGATTAAGTCGGACTTACCAACTCTACGACTTCCAAAAACATTATTTGCATTTTACACAATTAGCAAATGTATAAATTTTTGCATGATAAAAACTACATGTACCTTTTCCATTCTTAGGAATTGCCCTTAAAATAGTTCTCAAAAAATTTAAAAAGTGAGGAAATTCAAAATAATCGAAGGTAGTACTACAATTTGATCTTCTTATTATACTCATAAATGTCAACGAAACAAGATCTCGCACTATCATATTTTCTCTTACATGTTGGAAAGAATTTTGAATTCGCTCATGAAAAGTGACTTAACTAGGAATAAGGCTAATGGGAAGCTTCTCACTACCGTGGAGTTTCCAGGTCGCTTCGGTATCACGTCCACCCGCGACTCCGATGACGAGATCAAAGATCCTGAACCTGTTCGGTATGCACCGTTCTAGTGGGTAGCCAAACCGTACCTGAGAAGTGGCTTCCTCTCATTGCAATGGCCCGATTTCTTGGTGTGGTTGGTCTGATCCCGGCTCACTTGCTAGGTGGGTCGGGTTGGTCGTCCTATTCTCTAATGGGTTAGTTATGCTCGTTTTACATTTTAATTATAATGTCTTGTGTTTTATCTTTGCAGGTGCATTTAGAGTTGTCGAGTTTTAAGCAGGGCGAAGTGAAGCTTCTCGACCTTAAGCCCTACATCCTTATTTGCTATCGAAACAAAAGCCTTTAAATCCCTTTCCTTCCCCCTCTAGTCTATTCATTCAAACACACCTAAGAGTAGTTTTTTTCTATCTCTCTTCCCGTGTCTACACAACTCTTTTATTTTTAATCGTAGGTCAAAGTGACTCTTACACAATGACCTATTTCTTTTATTTTTATTATTAGATTATTTGATTCAAATGCACTATTTTATTACGTTTTAACTATTTTCACCTCAAATTGTAAAATGATCTTTCAATTACTACCGAGAGATCGTTTTTTAGAAGACCATTATCATCTTAAAAAGAATTGAGTTATTCACATTAATACCTTCCGTTTTCTTTTGTTGATGAGGGAACCTGCAACCGCAAAGTAAGTATAATAACCCGACCCACCACCGTCGTAACACACCCCACATAAATATGGGATATTTACTTTTAGGCCCGTTTTGTCATCACTTAAGCCCAAAAGTACAAGGCCTTATTACTAGGTCATGAGTGGAAGCCCTTATAAATTCATCATAAGCCTCTCAATTTTCCAACGTGGGACAACTGTTGGAGTGAGTGTCCTCAACAATAGTGCGATCACATAATTATTGTGTGAACACATAATTAAATAAAGGGATTATTCCCATGGTACCCTTAAGGTTTGCAATTTTTCCCCAAATATCCCTACTTTTGTTGAAAACCCATTTAATTTGACCGGTCATATCTCCTAGTAACGAGAACGAAAAGTCGCGATTTTTTATCCTAAGTTGATCCTCTTTACGAGATGTTCGATTTGAAAAAAAAAATCGTGTTTTTATGTTATCTTAGAACGGAGTTACGACTTGTCAAAATTTATTCGTTCGAGAAACTTTGACCGACTTTTATTTACAATACACATACAGAAAATAAACTTTTTTTTTTCAAAATGATTGTGTTCCCGAGATCTACATGTTTAAAAAAAAATTCACGGCTATATGAAATCGTGACTAAGAGATATGGGCATTTAAAGTAATTTTTGAGAAATGTAGGGGCATTTGGGGAAAAAATGCAAACTTCAGGGGTACCATGGGAATAATCCCTTAAATAAATCTCGTTAAATGAATACAAGGGATGACATATAATATAGTCGACTGATCAACATAATCGGTAACGATTGGCTGACTAGAGTTTGACGTTACTGGCGTGAAAACGGTGGTGATCAGTTGATCCCTTAAGGTCACACCTAAAGGATGCGACCCAAATAGATGATAAATTAATTGTATGTGATACA
>JAGPOY010000217.1:0-27989 GCA_018983105.1 Silene uniflora | reverse complement strand
TTATTCTGTTTTTCTTGATTTACATATTTATTTTTCTATTTAAAAATGTAATTTGTGAAGTACATTTGTATGATTGAAAATATTTTTTGATCAGTCTATAATGTTTCTATTTTAGAATTCATCTTAGGCTAAATTCTTTAATTTTGATCCAAAAAGATAATATGGGAAGATAATTTTGAAAAGAGGAGTATATTTTTGAACATTTAACATAATGTGAAACATGTATACATGTATACCACTTAACTCTGAAATCCGTATTATTTTAACACAAATAGTTTTAAAAAACAATATAACAAGAGTAGAAAAGAATGATAAGAAAGAGACCATGTCACAAAATCTCTGATAACATGGAATGATAAAATTATTATGTTTCCGCTACTGCCAAAACAGATCAATGATTTCAGCATATAATAAACTAACACTCAATGCAACGTCGTTTTATTGACTAAAATAGAGAGAACAAATCATGGTTGTTAGAAAGTAGCACTCGTGAAAGTCTTTAGTTTTAGCACTAGTTCTCATTTCACACGGATTATTTTGTCTGAATCTTTCGGACTACCTTATATGATCATTTTGTTGGTAAAATTTAAAATATGACGAATTAAACTTGTTACATTTTATAATAAAATGTTACCATTTAAACTGGGTCATATTATTTAACTATAAATGAGTGACATATTTCCGTCTAAAACTTTCAAACTCAGACGAAAATAACCGGTCAAAGCGGACCTTCTATTCCATTACTTGTATGTGGACAATATCTTAGGTGTAGTGCGCAACTACCAAATCACTATGAAATCAGAGTATTATTGATTTATTGGGTAGGTACACAAATGTTCAAAAATGGGATGCTACTATTCCTACAAGACAATGTCTTGTACTTATTATATATTAAAAACAAAATTAACCAAGTCGAAGGGAATATCCAGTTACGGGCTAAAAGGGACTTAGATATGACGCCCATATTTGCAAGGTACGGGCATATCTAGACTCGTCAAAAGATAACCCGACTTGGTTCATTGTACAGTGATATCCTTGTGGCTCATCCAATCATCCTGTTTGGCAGAATAAACATTATTTACTTCGTACATACTATTAAAGTGAATTTGATGCTTAATATACGGTTTGTCGAAAGCAGTTGTAAAAAGCAAAGCACATTGCAGTATTCGCCATTCGGTTTGCATAATCAGAAGCAGTAATACAATTACTGCTAAAACAGTATTTGCATAAAGACATAACTCTAACATCCTCACAGAGTTGCAGGAAAGCCGCACCTTCGTCAAGACTGCACTAAGACCACACAGGCCACAGCCATTAGCAAGCCTCAAGACATAAGAATAACCGTGTTGAAAGTCTACAAGACCTGAACAAGTGAGTATCAGGCTGATTGATTAGGAGCCGAGCTCCTTCAAAGTTACTCTATGAACACAAACAGAATTATTACAGTATGAGAAACTCATTTAAACATATCAATGATTAAGCAAATTATTGATGGAATAGAGAAAGCTCGTAGTAGCAGATTGTTTCCATTACGACTTGTTTCATTTTACTAGGCACAAGTGCGCAACTTCACCAGCAGATTTACATTTTCCCCCTCGGCTTCTGGTTTTTATATGGTTGATGTCGTCAAGACATCTTGGCTTTCTGGTAAGGGTAGCTAAAACAAGGTCCACGGTGTGTGTGGAAACAGTAAAGTTTTCTCAGCAGACATTACAGACGATGAGGTTAACGTGTGTCATCAGCACAAAACTCTTTTCTTCACGCTATGACAGCATCATGATTAGCGATTATTAATCTACGACCAAAAACCACTGAGTCAGAAACTGATCAGTAGTAGTAAGTATTTGCATTAAACTGCTGCAATCCTATACTTGCAGAAATGAGACATTAGTTGAAGAGACTTGTATACTTAGAATTAAAAGGCGCAAGGTGCACCTAGGCGATGAGGGCCAGAGGAGACCTTCAAATCGTCACTTAAACTGACGAGGGCCAAAGGAGCATCTAAAGAACCAAGGCATTTTGACAAACCCACAGTGAGCCTTGCACTCATTATACAATTAACACAGGTTTATTTATCCAAACATTTATAGTAAGATTTTCCGACATGAAAGTGAAACATATCAAGAGGCAAGAGATCTAGCAAACAAAACTGATTGACCGAATTAGAAACAATCTCCGAAAAGAACCCTATATCAATTCAAGAGGAGCAACAATTGCGTAACCTAACCTAGTTGAAGACCGAGATGGATTCAACTCAGCACCACATTCAATAACCAGAAATATGCAAAGTCTGGACATATTTTTGTACATCATAATAGCAGAACCATCAAATGAAGTCAAGACAGTAAGACATTAACTCTCAGTGATTGCAGAAATTCATTGGACAGCCGCAGCAACAAACGACAAAGTCCAACAGGAATTCCAGTAAATGCATCATCAAGATTTCGACTACAGCTTAAGGCATAAACTTTACAACCAAGAGCACCTTATGATAATTCTCAGACCCATCCCACAAGTAGTTCCTGCATATTGCGATAATGTTATTCACGACAACAGCTAGAAGCAGGAAATTATTTGTCCTGCATGAGTGGAGACAATTTAGAACAGAATAAATCAATGTCAATTTTCCTGCATAAGACAGCAAATATATTTCGACTAAATTAGGTACATAGACAATCAGGTTTGCATGTAAGCGTCAGTTAACTGAGCACTCAAAATCCTTCATTCAATCAATCAGTCAATCTGTGAGGCTACGCATTCAGTGGCATCGATTTATAGCAATCCTAAGCAGGTCCTTCATCTGCAATCCATAGTTTACATAACCAACTAGATAACATTCCGGATGCTGAAAACTAATGTTGTTTTACTATGACATAGATAACTTCTACATTTCCCCTATTAACTTGCTTCAAATCATACATAATTAACGAAGCGACAGGAGATTAAACCACCAAAAGGCCAGAAAATATGAATTAAGTGTATACAGTTAACACAGGTTTAAATGTATCCAAGCATATAAAGTAAGATTTTCCTGTCATTTAAGTGAAACATATCTAGAGAATTTAACAAACAAAACTGATTAACTGAATTAGACACGATCTTCAAAAAGAACCTGATATTAATCCAAGACGAGCATCAATTGCGTAATCTAATCTAAAATGACGGCCAAAATGGATTAAACCCAGCGCCTCATCCAATAACAAACATTGTAACATTATGCAAAGCCTATACACATTTGTGAATATCATAACAAACGAAACGATCAAATGAAATCATTAACATATTAACCATTCTAGCGCTGATTCCTGTGACCAATTCAGCAGGTGATGCAACAAACGACGACAAAGTCTGACAGTAGTGACGAAACGAGGATTTCAAATTAGAGGGGAAAACAACTTTTTTTCATTTTTCCAAAGGCTAGAGGACTATCGTCCCTGCTAGCCCACTTAGTTTCAAAAGGTTTGGATCAATTCAATTCCAGGTAAATTAGAAGTAGTATGATACTCTCTCCGGTCCAAATCAATTGTTTACGTTTGATTAAAACAACATTCCTCTAAAAATATTAACAGCCGAAGACTGACACAAATCCACAATGAGAGGCGATATCATTAGTTTATAGCTTAAAGGATAATATCATTCTAATCCGTTTTATACTAACTCTTTCACAAAGTATACATTGACAATTACTGTAAATTTTTATGACAATGAGTAAAAAAAATCAATTCAATTAATAAGTACGAGTACAAACTAATTAGGCGTACAAATTAATTGATAAAATAAGATAAACTCATAATACATCTTTGACAAATTAAATCCTAAGTTGATCACCCTACAAACAAGTAACTAAATGAAGTAATTGTATTACTCCTAGTAATACATTTAATTATTACTCCTAACAATTATACAAATGAACTACAAGTAGTTCAAAACACAACTAATTAATGGAACCGTCTCACACGAAAATTAGAATTTCACTAACTTTGAACCGCAATAAGCGCCAAACGACACAAAGGGCAAGAATCAGTAGCAACCCCCTTAACCACCATCTCCACAACACAATCTCCATGAAATACATGATTACACCGCAACCTCGCCACCTCGGTCTCCTCCATCGTCTCTAAACATATCGAACAATTGTCCCCACTTGACGAAACCCTAGTAAAACTCACCCCACACGTTTCCAAGAATGCCCTAATTTCCTTAACATCCATACCATTATTATTATTATCATTAATAATAACATCCATATCACTATCAGTATCAGAATCAGAATCTTGATCAAGATCCATAGTAGTTAACCCTTGATCAACCAACTGATGAATCTCAACAACAACCGACAAAGCACGCAAACCCGAATCGACATCAGCAAGAGTTTCCTTCATGTTCAAGTAACCTGTAGCAATATCTTCAATAACCTGGGGTCTAGCAATATAATCCATTTCAAGGTCTTCTAAATACCCCTCCATAACTTCCTCAAAAGTGCATTCGGGTTCATCAATTTCGCCGAATTCGGTTCCGAATATATTATCCCACGTAATAGAATCTTCAATTGGCAACGTGAACGACACGGTTTGATCGAAAACACCGTCAATGTAATTATTGTATAGTATATCAATGGGGATTACATTATTATCATGGTGATTAGGGTTTTGTGGAACGGATGGCGTAACTTGTACATTAACAGACATTTTTGTTAGAGTAATTGATGAACAAAGTATGGATTGATTGATGAAATTAGGGGAATAGTAGAAATTGAGAGATTAGGGTTAGATAATTAGGGTTTGAAAAATGAGTAACGGTAGTGGGATTATATAATAGGAGTAAATCGTAGTAAAATTGGCATATATGTCGGTTAATATACAACCGTTGCGTTTGTTTTTAAGGAAAGAGTGAGGCGGTGAATGTGGCAGTTGTTATGTTAAGACTGTTAAGTTTATCTCTTTCCTTATTCCTAGTACACACGTTTTTACCCACTAATTTTTTTTTATTTTTTTTTAAATTTTTATTTATTATTTTTTTTTTTAGAGGAAGTTGGGAAAATACTCGGTCTTTCACTTGGGGATTCTTTGATACAATTGATTCACCAAATTTCCTTAATATCGCTAAATGATTCTTTCTCTCTTTTCTCCTAACCTAACAAATCCGTTAATAATAATAGTCCAACAATAATGTATCGTAACTCGCGCATATCACGCGTAATTTTTCCGTCTTATCAACGACTTTTTTAATACCGCTTCAATCGGTTTAACTAATGTTTTTTTCTATTAAAAAGGGTTTATTTTAAAATTAGGGTTTGGATTGCCATCTATTATAATTAAAGTCGAGTTGTTGAAGGGGTGGTTGTGGGGTCATCAAACAGGCCGGAGTAGGGCAGTCGGAAGGCGCGATATATATGGGTGGTCGGAGGGCGCAGTATAGGTGGTTGTTGTGGTTGCTGGTGTTGGATGTCGTAAACTGGGAGTAATAAGAACTCGCCCATTTCAATCTTTCAAAAATGAACGAGACGGATGGAGTATATTGTTTAGACTTTAGTCACAAATCGCAATAACATTACATATATTGAATAATTTTATTTGTACTACATTTGTTGTTATATTATATTTATCAGGTTTGTTGTTCGAATTTAGAATTTTCAAACTCTTCTTAATTGTGACCCTAGAGAAATTGGCATTTGACAACTTTCAAAATATAAGAATTTCGTACATCACATAGAACATAAAATAAATATTGCGAGGTCCTGGGTTCGAATTTCCCTAGATGATGAGTTGGCCACATGTCTTCCAGTGAGGGGTAACCCCGTGGATTGAGCTTACATGGTACGTAGTGGCGGTTAGCATGGTATTATTGCGTGCCCGGGGAGGATTAAACCTCCTCGTCATCAAAAAAATAAAAAATAAAAATATTCACCATTTAAGTTTATAAGTAAAGAGTTCCTGCATTCCAAAGATAAATAAAGCTATGTTTGATAAAACGAGCTAAAAAGATATCTGAAACCTACAAAAGGTACCTGAAAAGATAGGATAGCTTATAATTAAGGTACCTGAAAATTAGGAGCTCATAAGCTGGTTGATTACAGGAAAAATGTTTGACAAACTAACTGAAACTTATTTTGGTAAAATGGCGTAAAAAGGTATAATAACTATTTACTTTATCATAATTGAAGGGGTAAAAAGGTAATATAAGATAGAATCGGGTACTTGAAACCTAAAATGCTACCGTAGGTAGCATTTCATTTCAGGTAGCTTATTTTGGCAATAAACTACTTTCCAAGCCAACACTCGCAAAAGAATAAGCGACCTGAAACTTTTGACAAAAAAACTACTTTAGTCCAAAACAAGTATCTGAAAAAACATGTCAAATAGAGCCTAAGGGCATCAACAATAGAGGTTTGTCAACAAAGGTTTTTGTACTTTTTAGAGGTTTGTTGACAAAACTCTCTATTGTTGGAAATGGGGTTTGAGGTTCATAGATGAGAATGGTTACAATTTTGTATACATGTTTGTGTTTTTGGTTGTGAGTGATAGACGATAGTGGACCCCATGTAGTATACTTTTATGAGGTTTGTCTATATTTAAGAGGTTTGTCTATTATTGTGTTGATGTTTGTTGTTAGAGGGATTTGTGTGTTGAGTGATGTGACATTAGACAAACCTCATTTGGGGTATGTCTATTGCTAATGCCCTAAGAGTAACATGTACTCGGATGTAGTGCATTCGACGTATTATCTTTTTCCAACTTATACTTAAAAATATATTTGTGATTTCGATTTTCTAACTAGAGGTTTGCACCCTTTTTTACACCCCCATTCCGAACATCTGTTAACCTATTTCATTTATTAGTGTCTCATTCATTTGTTAACATTTCTATGTTGAAAATATTTTTGAAGGGAGCGTGATAATCAATTCATAGACTAAACTGGAAGTACAATGCTATTATACATTCAGGTTATTTTAGTCTTTCTCTAATACAATTGTTAAAACCTAAAACAAATCAAACGTAATCCCTCTTCTCCCTAACTGCTTCCCCATTCTAATTGCTCTCTATCTTCTTCCATTATATAGATTAACCATCTTCTCCCTCAAAATTATTCAATCAACTATATATTACAACTCTCTTTTTTCAATCAAAATCATTAAGAAATTAAATAATTATTACCATCAATGGCGGGCGGATCGTTATTGGCTGATGACCGATGGCTCGAATTCTTTATATATCCATCTTCTTCCATTATTCCTTACTTACTTCTCCCTTTGATTTATTCAATCAACTATTATAACTGTCATATCACTCTTCAATCGAAATCAATTTTTACCATCATTGGATGATGGCTAATGGCTCGAATTCTTTATATTTAAGCTCGAGTACTATGTTCAATAACGCATGTAATATGTGTAATAGCTCGACTTCTTAGATGACTCACGAAAGCCTTGGAAGTTGGAAATTCAATTGGCCAGTCACGCATCAATGGTGGGCGGAGCTTCAATGGTTAATGACTTTTGGCTCGAATTTTTTACATGTAAGCTCGATTTCTATATGTTCAGTAACGCATGTATTATATATAGTAGTTCGACTTCTTAAATAACTTGCAAAAGCATTGGGAAATTTAATTGACAAGTAATGTCCAATATCATACTGTTCATCAACAAATCAATAAGGATATATAAGTAACTTAAAACTAGTTTGTATATAAAATTTCAACAAAAGACTCTATACATAGGCTCAAAATTTCATGTAATTTAAACGTTGTTGAATCATTAGTAGATGAAAATGTCAAGAACTCGGAGAATATACTAAAAATATGATGAATGGTTGAAAGCTTGAAACAAAGTAAATATAAGCTCAAAATAGCTCGAGTTCTTTATATATTAGCTCGAGTTTTAACCAGCATTATACAACTGGATGTAGGATCTTTAAGTCAAGATTTGGAATACTTCAATGGTATTGACTTTGTGACAATTTGACGTCACTTGAACCAATAAAAATCAAATGGGACTAAAACATTCTTAACCGTGAAGCTTACAACTTCCAACCTCTACTTTGGCTGCTATAGCTGCTCGACAATTGGCCGACTCCAATTTCCAAAGCACAAAAATCAAATCCAAATCCAAACAATAACAAACATGCGGGAAAAAAAATCAATCAAATCACTTCTCACCATTCTCTTCCTCCTCCTCTCTCTCCTCGCCGTCGCAACTTCCACCGCCAACAATTCTCAGGTATTCTATTCCACCTTCACCTCATTATCACGCCAATTTATTACAATTGCGTTATTTTACGGTGTATAACGGTCTTATAATAATACTAGTCCACCTTATTTAGGGTCCTTTTCATTAAATGAGGTGTATAATGTATTAGACCGGATTATAAAGACGGTGAGACACGAGATGTGACACAAAAAGGGACACATGATCTCAACTCGATTATGTGCTGTACAGTTATGTTGCTTATCGACGCATTTTTGTTTTATTGATTTGTAGATCCAATGCAGCAAGAAATGCGTCGCTCTAAATTGTGACAGTAAGCATCTAATTTCTGCGGTTTATGATTGATTTTATATTGAATTGTTGGATTTTGAATTGAAGTGTGTTTATTTTGGATTGGAAAATGGAGATATGGGGATACGGTATGGGAAGTATTGTGGTGTAGGTCATAGTGGATGTCCGGGGGAGAAGCCTTGTGATGATCTTGATTCTTGCTGTCAAATTCACGATGATTGCGTCGATAAACAAGGTAATCCTTCTGCTCTTGCTAATCATTCTGTTGTTTTTCATTGCAAGTAGTAGGTGAGATTGTGTGATGCGAATGTGAGCTACATTGAGCTCCAATGAGGTTGATGAGGTTTGCGGATTTTGTTTAGGTTGTGGAATGCGAAAGTATCCGACAATTGACCTTTTTTGAGCCAGTTTTTAAGGTTTTCGATTGAATTATCTTCTGATAAATGAGGAGATGATGTGTTAAAAGTTTTAGATGTATTGGTTGACCTTTTGTTTTATTCTTTCACTGAAGTGATAATTTAAGTTCTCAAGCTTTTGATTTAAGTCTTCAAACTTTTGTGTTTAAATTTAAATGACATTTAGGCTTTGTTTGAATTGACGGATTAGAGGGAAAGGGATGACACAATTTTCCTCGTTTGGATTGTAAATTGGTTGGTTGGATATGTATGAGAAGGAAATGGAGGGTTCCATTTTCTCTCCTCCAAGACAAACTAAAATTACTCTAGAAGTATATAAGAATGATTTGGAGAGAAAAGTCACTTACTCTATTCCCCTCGTCTCCCTCCCTTCCATTCCGTTCCTTTTCCTCAATCCGTTTTCCTCCCCTTTGGTGCCCCGATAAATGTGTATCCAAACAAGTTTTCAGTGCTTGCTTGGATGAGGGTGTTTGTTAGGGGGCAATGGAGGAAAAATACGAAGGAAGGTGGGAAGTAATTGTGGTTGTATCGTGGTAGATAGAGGAAGGAGATTAAGAACTGAAGATAGGATAATTAACAGTTACCTTCCCCTAGGTAATGTTTTACCCTTGTGTTGGAAGAATGAGTATGTCACACCCTCTTCATCCTCCCTTCCCTACTCTTTATCTGCCCTTCGTCAGCATTTGCTCATTTTCGCCTTTGTTTGAGCTGCATTACCCTATCATTTTGAAAGTTTACCTTCCCAGATATTTATGCTTGATTTAAGGATAGAAGAAACGATAAAGAAAATAAATAAGAGAAAATAAAAATAAATAGTGCCTTCTCTTTTGACACAATAATGTAGGAAAAAAATGGCATTTGAAACTATGTCCCGGTCATTTGTTTACCTTTGCTTTTGGCACCGAAACGAAGGAGGGAGAATCTGACAAACTGTTGCTATTGATATTGGATGATAAGTGGACCAATTTTCGAGTGGATGATCCATTTACTCAATAAAAAGCGTCCTCGAAAAAGTAAACAAATAACTAAGACTTCCCAAAATAGAATAGCTAAGTAAATGACAGGATGTAAGGCGTACCCGTCGAGTTTTAATGTTTTTTTTTAAATACTGTGTATCATTCAGTGAAATCATGCCATTTGTGCTTGCTCCCAGTATTTAGACAATTGAGCAAAACGTCTGTGGATTACAAAAATGCCCTTCCATACATTACCCAGAAATCCTCATCTTCATCACCCACTCCACCTCAACCTCCTTCACCTATCAGAATGTAAAGTGGTGTGAATCAGAATCCAAAATCTGGGTGGGACTATACTGTAAAAGGTGTTTATTATAGGTATCAACTACCAACATTTTCTATTAATAGAGTTAAAACGATTACTTTGATGGGCTGCTTAAGAAGACCAAAATTACAAAAGCATTTCTTGAATGATGATTAATTAGTCATAAAACTGTGCCGCGGATGCGTCTAGGCATTAGATTCCTCGAGTAGTTGCTAAAAACCCTGTTGTACCTTGTGGAATACGCAAAAGCACAACTAGCCAAGCAGAATCCCTACTTCTGTAAGCTCTTTGTTATGCACTCCTTGCGCTTTATAATCCATATCTTTTACTTTCTTACATGTTAGCCTCTTTAAAAGTTTGAAAAAAGGGTACTCATGCAGATATTTTTTTTAGTATACTTCTTGGCTCTCGCAACCACGAATTTAATTCTTGTTGCAATAGATTCTTGCCATCCTTCCAAGGTACAAGAAGGCTTCCTGATAATATGGACTCACATATTGGGCTGACTCAAACAACTATAAAACCTTTCTGTATGACATTGTAAAAGTAGACCAGATAAAGGATTATGGTAAATTGATAATGATGCAGTCTTTTTTTTTCAAGGATTATATATACAGACTTGAGAAGAGCTTGGTAGTAAGTATCGAAATCGAATGGTCAGCATCCTAAGATATCCAACAGTTGCATTTCACTTTGGCAGTCTAAGGACAGTAGGAGAGGAGGGGGAAGGGGGAATCAATCACCCTTTTCTGTGTAAAATAATTGGCAAGGGAGAGGGACGGAATTAATTAGATGGTCTATGTTATCTCTTTTTTGAAGAAACACAGTCCAAATTTAAAAATATTTCAAAGAAAAATGTCCATCCTCCCCTCTCTAACTCACTATCTCTTCTGTTTTACTTGACTGATCTAGTGCCCGGCATTCTAACACGACTCCTTAATTTTTACTTTCTCTTCATCTTCTTCAAGTCCTTTTCTTTTATGCTCTTTCTTTTCATTGCTCCCCTGTCCTATCCAAATAAGCTAGAAGTTAAGTTTCTCAATATCCTTCCATTGGCTCATTTCGTTCCCTTTCCTTACTGTTTCCCGTCTGTTAACAAGACATATTGCAAGACTCCAATCTGTTACTCTGAGGAGGTTTAAACAATTTGTTTTGCTTCCAGAGATGCGACTGTCTAAAGTCACCTACCTACTTTAGGCACTATTACTTTCAGTTAAATTGACTTGGACTTAATATAACCAACTTTTTAGGATATCTATTTAACCCCTTCCAATGTGAAATGAATGGATCTGAAATGAATCCGTAGTGAAGTTTACGTGAAAACAAACACACCTTATTTGGCTTCTGCTATGTACTCGGACTCAGTTTTGAGTAATATAGGGTATCTGTATTCTAGAGTGACTTTAACTGTGAGTCTTGATAGTTGTGATTACAAATTTTCAAGTTACGGGCGCTGACGTGCTTCTACTTACCAAAAACTGCCTCTCTTTTTTTTTTTTTTCCAAAATTACATTACTTGCTTTTTTCGTACTACGATTTCAATGTCCTTTTTTTTAACCTAAATTTGATTTCCAGAGTATAGAATTTTGTAGTGTTTCTCAAAACCAAAAATCAAAGTCAGGTGATCGATGTCGGAGTATTGATTTGTGATCAGAACTCAGAAGCACTTCTTTGGTTGTTTTGGCAACAAAATAGAAACATAAGGCAATAGAAAACAAAAATAAAATAAAATAAAATTTAACGGTCCTATGTGAGTGACAGAAGAATTTATGGCGAAATAGTTCCATGTTGATTGTTGACCACCTTATATGTTTCAGGTCCAATGTCTTCTATGTGGCTACAATGGCGATCATATTAAAGTTACGCCCTTTGTGTGCTTAATTATCTTTTCAGTTTTTCTTTTTGCGAGTTCTGTCGGGATAGGGCTATAGTGGTTGGAGGTGAGTATATTTTCCATGTGTCACAATACCTCCTACATATGACGAGGTAAAGGGGGATTGGATCTACGTAGCTGTACCCCCGGCATTAGGTCCACAAAGAGACTGTTTCGAGGAAACATTTGTGACAGCATGATCTTAAATTCTTTGTTGTTTTCCAGCTTTCACTTCTCTCTATTATTTTGCCCTTTCACTTATCAATTATCATCTGGGATTTGACTATTTGAGATGTTAGGTACTCCCTCCAATTCTTTGGAATTGCTCCAGTTTTTTAGATTTGTGAGGACCATTTTAATCAAATGGAGCAATTACAAAGAATCGGAGGGAGTAATATTTAGGTGACACTGAAGTAAAAATTTCTGACAAGTTTGAGTTTTCAGGTATGACAAGTGTAAAATGCCACGAGAAGTTCAAGAGATGCATCAAGAAAGTGCAGAAGTCTGGCAAGGCAGGGTTTACAAAAGATTGTCCTTACGATGTCGCAGTCCCTACAATGGTGCAAGGAATGGATTTGGCAATTATGATGAGTCAACTAGCTGGACCTAAGCTTGAACTTTAGCCTTATTGTAACGAACCTTAGAGCGGAATCCTACAAATTTTCTGCTTTGTCAAAAACACTTATTAGCTTTCCATTCACCAATTTAAGAATTACAATTTTTGGAAAAATCACTTACAGAAACAGTGCACAGCTTAGTTCTGTCATTGAGCTATTGTAGTTAAATACTTCTATTCATTCTTCTCTATATAAGAAGGTTTTCGTGACATTCACTTCACCACTCCCTTTGCTCTTCTTGTTTCTCTTTAGCTATTCAATATGGTGCTGCGGCTTATACCTCTGTGTGTGCTTCAAAGTTGACGAGTTTTGAGTTTGATTTCCTAGTGACAAGCTGGAACGGTGGTGTTTACTCCTGATATACAGAGTTGTGAATCAAATGAGCCAACTTCTTCAACATCCCAAGTAATTATGTTCAATCTGTTGAAGATGGCGAAAATTTAAATTGTCTTATGCAGTATGGAGTTGGAAAATTCAATTTGTTGAAAGACTAAACTATGTTATTCTCCTTGTTTTCAATTAAGTTGGTTTGTTGAGAACCTTTAAAAGGCTCATTCACTCATTCTATTGAATTTAATCTTTTTTCATTCTCTGTTTTGTAGTCGTCCTTGGATACAACTGTATCAACCGGGCAAGGTGAACACGTCGATTTACATTTACAGAGTTGAGCTCGTCAAACCACAGGTAAAGTCGACGAGTCAATATTGTTTATTCAGCTTGCAGGGCTCATCCAGCCAGGGTACAACCTAACTCAGCAGTCAGCACATGCAGCCAGACATTGTTAATGGATATTGTTAGATAGAGTAAAATACACTTGTATATTAAAACCAATGATGGTTGACTTGGAGCGACTTTTCTGGATCTGAGAATACTTTAGGCCTGGGGTGTAGTGTTTGATGATGTGAAAACAAAGGGAGTTGACTAATTAAGAAGGGCACGTGCTGAGAAACTCAATCGTGGAAAAGCTGTTTTCTTATTGTCTTGGATAAAGCAGCCTCTATACTGGAGTAACACACTTTTCAGATTTAGCAGACCAACAAAAAAAAAAAAAGTAAAAGAAGCAAAAAATGGCAGTAGCAATAGTTTCCAACTTTGCAAATGACCTGCTGGAAACTCTGGAATCGCTTGAAATGTCCAGGATATGGGATTCCAGATTTGATGTTTTTGGTGAAATGAAGTTGATGAAGGAGCTGAAAAAAGAGCTGCAAGGGGTTGAAAAAAAAATCAGAGATATCAAAGATGTTCTCCTCGACGCAGAGAAGAAACAATCAAGCAGCCTTACAGTGCGTGGTTGGCTCGAGAAGCTGGGGGACGTGCTTCTAGCAGCGGATGATCTGGTGGATGAGATCAGATACCAGAAGAATGCCCTTGGTCCTAATCCTGACCGCGCATTGATCACAAAGGTGCGTCTTCTCGTCTCGTCTGCCTATCGTCTTGCCCGCCTTTCTTCTGATGTGAGGCGTGTCAGTGAGATACGCCAAAACCTGGTTAGCATTGTCGACCAAAAACCCAGAATTGGTTCCAATGAGGAAATAAATGTAGTGAAACAAACTTGTTTCCAAGTGCCTTTAGAAGTTGTTGGTAGGGTTGAGGAGAAGGAGGACATTATCAAATTGCTGCAAGTGCCCCCCTCCCGCCCTCTTAGTAATACAGACATTATCCCATCTTCACCCATGTCCCAGCCTGCTACTAATATGAGCAACATCTCTGCGATTGCTATTGTGGGTGTGCCTGGATCGGGAAAGACTACTTTGGCTCAATCGATTTGCAACGATGGTAAGGTTGAACTCCACTTTGATCATAGAATAATATGGGCGTGTGTCTCAGATTTGTTGAGTTTTTCAGAAATCTTGACTAGAATAATTGAGTCTGCAAGCGGAGGGAAGGATAGTTCTGTGCCATCCCTCAAACCACCACGCGACCAACTTTCAGAGGAAATCAGTGGAAAGAAGTATTTGCTTGTTCTAGATGATATGAGCACCAATGATCAATTTGTTTGGGATTCTTTGAGAGCGCTGTTGTCCACAGGAGCCCCAGAAAGTAAAATTTTGATAACAACTCGCTACCAAAATGTTGGAATGGCGGTTGCAACAGCAGATAACATCTACAAGTTAGGATCTCTTTCTGACAACGATGGCTGGTTGCTCTTCAAAAAATTCGCCTTTTCTGGGAGTGAAGATCAAGAACAAGAGCAGATTGGAAAAGATATTGTGCGCATGTGCGAAAACTCTCCGCTGATTTTAAGACTGGCAGCAAATCATCTTGCCCAGAAAAACAACTGGCAGCAATTAAGAGTTGAAAAATTGGACATCATGGATATGTTTACCCACCATCAGAATAGACTTCTTCTGAATGTGTTGAGGCCCAGCTATGATCAACTCAACCCACACCTGAAACATTGTGTTGCCTACTGTTCGTTGTTTCCAAGAGACTATGAATTCAGCAAGCAGTCTTTGATTCAGATGTGGATGGCCCAAGGGTTTTTGAAACCCGAGGATAGCAGCAACAACAGCTTAGAGGATATTGGGGAGAGACAATTTCAAATTCTACGAAGGATGTCTTTCTTCCAAGATGTAAAATTAGATGCACTGGGTGAAATCAAAACTTGCAGAATGCGCAAGATGTTTCATCACCTGGCACAAAATGAAGCTGAAGGAGGATGTGTTGTAGGCTCAGGTAACACCAAATTTAATAACAGAACTCTCCACGTCTCTATTAAGTTCACCGGAAGCTTTCCAGATGCTCTGTTTACAGCACAAAAACTTCGCACTTTGCTGTGTCACAAAGACTCGGGATTTGGGCTAAAACTAAGTCAGTCGATATGCCAAATGATGGTATTTAAGTTTAAACGCCTGCGAACCTTGAACTTAGATGATTGTGGGATAGATGTCTTGCCTGATAATGTAGGTGATTTGATCCATTTGAGATTTCTTGATCTTTCCAAGAATTACAATTTGGTGGCACTTCCTGAATCGATCACAAAGTTACGCAACCTTCAAGTGCTAAACCTTAATTTGTGTCAGCAGCTTAAAAGGTTGCCCCGAAGTATGGGAAGATTGGCTATGTTGAGGTGTCTGGAAATCGAGGAGTGTGACAGTTTGACATTTATGCCCCTGGGATTGGAGAAGCTTGTTGCTCTCCAGAGTCTCAACCGGTTTGTCGTGTGCCTACCTAGTGAAGCTAATAAAGATAGTGGAGGAATAAGAGTTTTGGAGAACCTTAATAGTTTGAGAGGAAGGCTAAAGATTGAACTCTCAGGTCAATGGACGGAAGAAGTGAATAATGCTCCATTAGCCAACCTAAAGGACAAGTGTAATCTCACAGACTTGAAGGTCGAATGGAGATTAGGAACCCTGGATAATACCCGCACTTGTCATTACTATGAAGCTTTTCTGGAGAGTCTCTATCCTCCAAGTGGTCTGAAAGTTTTATGCGTAGAAGGATATGAAGGGAGGGATTTCCCAGGTTGGGCAACGGAGGGTAGACTCGCTCGTTTGCTTCCACACCTAGTCATTGTCAGCATAGAGGGCTGTAAAGAATGCAAACAACTTCCAGCATTTGGGGAACTCGAGCACCTGAAATCCCTCACACTGAGAAACATGGAAGGGGTGGAGTACATGGTGGATGATATTTATGATCCTGTAGAGAAACCGACCCAATTATCATTGTTCAAATCCCTCAAAGAACTCACGCTTCACAGTTTCTACAGCTTGAAGGGATGGTGGAAAGGATTAGAGGTGACAGAGGAACATGGGTTGCCAAAGGTGACAGAGAAACATGGGTTGCCAAAGGTGACAGAGAAACATGGGTTGCCGTCCTTACCTCAACTCTCAAAGTTGAGGATTTGGAACTGCCCAAAGCTGACATCAATGCCCGTATTTAACCAGGTTGAAGAAGTAGATTTCCAAGATGTTAATCAGAAACTTTTGGAGATTTTCTCGGTGAAGGTAGTAGCTCCAACTCCTCCGTCTAGCATTTCAAATGTTCATGAAACACTAACTGATTTCTCATATGACCAATCCTCAAGCACGCTATCATACGGACTGCTCCAAAAGCTTAAAAAACTCAAGACTCTCCACATCAAGGCCTGCCCTAAGATGCAGAGTTTCCCAACAGTTTGGGATGAAAACATACAAAGTCTTGTAATAGACAATTGTGATGAATTAACATCAGTAGCCAATGGTATGCCCCATCTAAAATCGCTTGAAACGCTGGAGATATCATACTGCAACAAGCTCAACTTTTGGGATGACGTCCATGGTTTCACGTGGGCTCCTGTCAGAAAACTTCGGGTTCTAACCTTCAGGGGAATCTCGAAAATGAAAACCTTTCCCGAGGGTTTGAAGATGATGAAGACAGTGCAAGAATTTCATATTACAAGATGCAGTGAGTTATCTGCTTTACCTGAATGGATAGATCAAATGTCGTCACTCAGGCACCTTAGGCTTGAGGCGTGTCCAAATCTGACTAGATTGCCTCAAGGCCGCAATTGCTTGTTGGGATTAGATAAACTTGAAATCATGGAATGTCCTCAACTCATGGAGAGATGCAGAGAAGGGGGTGATGACAGAAGCAAAATCAAACCCCATGCACAAGTCTTACTTCATAAATCTTGGCGCTATGGATTGGCGAACAATGCAGAGAGAACATCAGAAGCAATGCCATCACAATTCACCGTCGATGATACAACAGTAACACTAGGGAGGACAGACAAAGGCAGTTCATGGGAAGAGCTGACCTTCAAAAGCAAGATAAAGGTAGTTAAGTGAGTCCTCCTGTGTAGGTAGACAAAACTCTCTGAATCTGCCAAGTTCTCAGTAACTATAGATCCAAGATTCAGCGAGTGTTGCCAACTGCATACCATATCGATATAATCTATAAGGTTGTTTAACTTATCCATTATAGAGCATCACCCTTAATACTGTTTTTTTTTTTGAAGATTTAATTAATACTTCTTGTTTGAAGGATTTTGTACATACTTTTATTTACTGGGACAGTTGCAAAGAATTGTCAGCAAGTAATGCTTTTCACTTGCCATTTTCTTCTTTATTTTTTGCTGAGAATGCGTGTATTATGGCTTCATTCAATAAGAATATATTTAAAAAGATATCCTTCGTCCCGGTCAATTATTTACTTTTTTTTTTTTTGTATCTCATTCATTTGTTTACTTTCCTATATTGTGTGATTTTGATATGTATCATTGTCCATTTTGGCAGATAAATTACTTATTTTACAAAATGAAGTCCGATTCTAGCAATATTTTTTTTTTGGTGACCCAAGGGAACACCCGAACACTCTGCAAGCCCGGGGACCAGGTAAGTCATCAAGGTTGCCCTTGATGGCCGGCAAGTCCGATTCTAGCAATATTGCCATAGGCTGGTCTTCACTCCGTATTTATTTATTTATTTATTTATTTTTCATAGCCTTCTTTAAGATCGCACTATTCTTTTTTTCATTTCGGTTTATATTACCCGAGCTTACCAAGGCCATCAAATTTGTTCGAAGAATGGATTGGTTAATAGAATAATAGGTGTATAAAAAAGGGCAGCACAAATGCCACGAGACAATGTATTGTGTGCCACTAAAATTGTAATTAACTTTCAACATTGCTGCACTATTCATGTGAGGAGGGGGCCGTGAAGTAGTTGAAAGTGCCTCTGTTATTATCAACTCCCATAAAAAACTGGTCATTTTAAAATTGTCCTTTGATAGGCAAATATAAAAGGGTTGTTAGTTGTTACTCGCTAGATCTTCGTTAAGACGGATATATTACTCTTAGGAATAAAACGAGTCAAATAACATCCCACTTGCAAAGATGGAAGTATATATGGGCCAAACCTTTTGCTAAACTCAATGCATTCTTTTTTTTGTCATACGTGTTATACTTTACCCGTCTTAAGGTTAAGACGGATATGCCCTCTCAAATGAGAATTTGTGCTCATGTAGTCATGTTATAGTACTATTAGTTTAAGTTGACTGAAGATGTGAAGTAAAGGGCCAGCTATGAAACACATGAGTTTAAGCGAAAAAGGTGGCAGGAAAATGGGTAAAAATGTGTTAAATATAAGACTCAGAATTTAAATGCAATATTGTAAGACCAGTAGAAGCATTGACTGATGAATGTGGATCCATATGCTCACACAAACCAGCAGAAGAAAGTTATCAGTAAACAAAAATGGAGTTAGCCGCGGAAATGGCGGAAAGTATAGTCCACAATATAGACTTACTGATGCTTACTCTTCAAGAGCAATCGGCGGCCAAGGTTTATCGGAGAGAACTTGCAGTTCTGAAAGAAGCCATTGAGTCTCTCAGAGCCAACCTCTTGGATTCTCGAGTCTCTGCGACTATGAGTCCTACGGATGCTGCCTCCCGAGACAGGGCTGGCAAGGTTATAGCGGCTCTATACGATGTTGAGCACTTTGTCGACAGAATCCACGCTGACACGGAACACCAAAGAGGTAGCAGCTCATTGTTAGGCCTCCCTGTACAACGCATTGTCGATTCTTTCTTGAATTACAAGTTGAGTGCCAGCAAAGTCAGGGACATGAGGAAGACATTCGAGACTCAAGTCGCTGATTATGCATCACTCTTACGTGCCAACACCTCGGATCTGGAGCGTAGAAGGGGTACTGAAGAAACTCACTCTTCGCTCTCTGCTGCATATCTTGTCGGGAGGAAGTCTGAAAGGAATGCCATCAACCGTTTGCTGGCTGGCGACCACTTTTCAGCTGTCCTCATTCACGGAAAGGAGGATTTGGGTAAAACCACTGTCGCGCAGCTTGTGTGCCTGCGTTCCCAGGTCTTTGATCACTGTTTCTGGGTATGGGTTGGCAATGAGCTTAACCCTTCGTCTGTCATTTCAAAAGTTCAAGAGGCGGTTTCCGCACAGATACAAGAGTTACGATTGAAGACTACACCCGGCAAATTAATACCATCCAAACCACCAGCTACCACATTTACCGAACAGATACGAGTGGGACAATCCGGTGCCACACTCTCCGAACAGATGCCAGCGGGACAAATCGGTACCACACTTAGTGAGCAAATACCAGCTGGCCAATTGGATTCAACACTCACTGAAAAGATACGTGGGCATTCGGTTACCGCAGACACCGAAAAGATACCAGTGGGACAATGCGGTACCACACTTACCAAACAGATACCAGCGGGACAGCCGGATACCGCAGACACTGAAAAGATAACAGTGGGACAATCTGATACCACACTCACCGAGCAGATACCAATGGGACAACCGGATACCGCAGACATCAAAAAGGTACCAGTGGGACAATCCGATCCCACACTCACCGAACAAATACCAGCGGGACAAGCGGATACCACAGACACTCAACAAATACCAGTGGGACAATCGGGTGCCACACTCACAGAGCAAATACCAGTAGGGCAATCTGATACCACACCCACAGAAAAGATGCCAGTGGAACAGTCAGACGCCACACTCACCCTAAAAATACCAACGGGGCAATCCGCTACCACACCCACCCAACAGATACCACCGAAGCAGTTAGACACCACACTCACCCAAAAAATACGAGCGGGGCAATCCAGTACCACACCCACAGAACAGATACCAGCGGAACAGTCAGACACCACACTCACCCAAAAAATACCAGTGGGACAATCCAGTACCACACTCACCGAACAGATACCAGCAGGACAATCAGGTACCACACTCAGCAAACACGTACAAGCGGGACAATCAAATACCACGCTCGAAGATCCAATTCGAGAGAAGAAGTTACTACTGGTTTTGGATGATGTGAGGAGTCTAGATGTGGACACATTGGTCAGCATCAGAAACTCCTCTATGTTTGCTGGTTCATCTACAATTAAGGTTGTCATAACAACTCGTTCCAAGAAACTTGCAACTACCATTTATGGGAAAATCCCGACAGCCAGTTATGAGCTAAGGGCCATTTCGGATGAGGATGCTCGTACACTCTTCAAGAAATTAGGGGCAATCGACGACCATCCAGACAAAGAGCTAAATGATCTTTGCTGGGAGATGATGAAGAGGAGTAATAACATTCCCAGAACAATCATGGATCTCGCATGCCTTGTTCAAGGCGAGAAAAAAAGGAAGTGGAAGGCTTTGATGAGTGCTGACTTCTCGCGTTTGAGGGACCTCAGACAAGCCTACAGTCTCTCTACCTCTGTCTCTGATGTAACTTTCCGTCTGCTACCATCACCCCTGAAGAGATGTTTTGCTTATTCTGCCTTGTTTCAGCAGAATGATGAAGTTAAAATGCAGAAGCTGATTCATCTCTGGATTGCACAAGGCTACGTTGAAGAACCGGCTTTAAATGACGAAGACCAAACTCTGGAAGAGGTTTCTGAGGACTACTACAGGGCTTTGCAAGATTGGTCCTTTTTCAAAGACCACAAAGCGGATTTTGATCTGGCAAAATCTATTGCAGCAAATGAAATGTTGGCTATCAATTTTAATTGCGCCGAGGATGGTTCTGTTCTGTCCATTGTACCCTGTGATTATGATTACAACGGAGTCTACCATCTCTTCATCAGTAACACTTCAAGCCAAACGAATGCTTGTTCAGACGCATCACTCTCTACTTCTTGCTCGAAGCTCAAAAATTGGATAACCTTGCTTCCTTCACAGTTACGTTCATTTCTAAAGGTACAAGGATCAACGGTACTTGTAACAGAACTAATCTGTGATCAATTGTTCTTAAGAATGAGCCACTTGCGAGCATTAGACCTTAATTCCTCCCATATCATTGTTGTGCCAGCCTCCATAGCTTTACTCAAGCACCTCAGGTACCTCAATCTGTCCCTTAATGATTTCACTAAACTTCCTGATTCCATCACCACTTTAGCAAAACTGCAGGTCATAGATCTCTCCTGCTGTAAAGAGCTTTTAAAATTACCGAGGCATTTCAGCAGATTAAGTAGCCTGAGACACCTGTATCTAGATGGCTGTGTAAAATTGACAGGCATGCCAGTTGGGCTAGGTAAGATGACTGCGCTTCAGACATTAAATGTTTTTGTCTTGGGGAATACCAAGAAAAGCTGCACCTTGGATGAATTGAGCAGCTTAAACCTTAAATCTGAGCTTACATACTGGTTTGCCAGCCAGCCCGCAAGCTCGTCTAAAGAGTTGAATTCAAAAAAGCTACCTCAAGGTAACCTGGTGTAGCGGCAGAACAAGATCCCTGAAAAGATCGACAGTATCATCAGTATTCTACATCTTTTTTCTAGATCAAGCTCAACTGGAATATCCCGGAAGCCATTTTTGCCAGAGTGGTCTTCACAAATTATATGGATCTGAAAATAATGCTGGTTATCAAATTAGCCTACTCTAGTTTTAGACAAGTTTCTTTTGTTTCCGTTGATTTTGTTATTGTTGTTGTTGTTGTCGTAGTTGTCGTATTCATAAAGAGACTCACTGAAATAGATGGTTCCAGACCATAAGACAAAAATGTAATCGACAAATAATAAGGCTTCTGAACATTGATTTGCCACTCATCACACCATTTACGAACTCTTTTTGTTTGACATTAATCGTTCATATTCTGTTCATATTCCGTTCATATATTAGTGTATATATATAAGAACTAAGAAGTCGAAGTATAAATGTCAGTACTTTTAGCATAAAACACGGAAACAGAAGAGAGCATAAAATACGGAAACAGAAGAGCAGCATTACATTATTTGCTTTCATATTCCAGAAATAATGCATGAACTCACAGCACCTTCTGGAAAAAATGAATGAATACAGGTGCCAGTGGACTCAGCAAGAGTAACTGCCCGAATGTCTATTTCCAAACCCGGAAAATACAACCAGAAGTTGACCTGAAAAGAAATGACAGACCGAAAAATAACCAGGTTTGTAATGGACGCTTTGGAACTAAAATCTTGACATCAGATTGTCCTGAACTACCAGACCCGAAAATGATCAACCTGTACTAACACGTACCCATAATAATGCCACCAAAAATGATGTGACCCGAATGACTGTTTGCCAGGTTAGATGAAAAAGTTGACCCAGCCCGCTTAAAATCCAACTAAACAAAACTTAAAAAATTGTTGAGCCAAAATCTAAATGATATATACAACCTGATTTGTTCTACCCAAACTTGAATGACTCGGCCGAAAAGTGATGTTGACCCAACGAAATCAAAACCCTGACAGGATCCGATCCAAAAACCAACCATATTGACCCAAATTACAAGCTCTGCTGAACACTGATCGAACGAATGTGCTGGATTTTGGGCCAGTCCTCCCCGTGAATGGGTTGACATCTTTTCTGGAGGTATGTGTGGCCTTGTATCTCGAGATGGCGGAGGGATATGAGTTTCCGCATGGATTCTGGAAGTAATTTAAGGCCGGTGCAAGATATGATGCAAAGGGATTCAAGAGATTCCAAGCAGCTTATCCATTCTGGTATCACTTTCAAATTATTACAATGTTTTATGTTCAGGTGTTGCAGGGCAGTCAGGTGCTGCATTCCGTCAGGGAGATTCTCCATCTTCTCCAACGAATCTAATTCCAGGGTCTGAAGACTCTTATGAAGCAGTTTCCAAGGTTCATCATCCTCGTTGTCCCCTTTGATATTCCCAACACCGCCCTCCTCCATGGTGATGTGGCTGCTCGGCAAGGAGCGGCCTCCAATCTTCAGCTTTTGCAGTTTGGTGTAGGTGTGTGCTTTTTCATTGCTCGTTGCCAGTGATTTGAGATATCCAACATCGTCTACTTCCATCTCCGTTGCCCAAAGATGCCCTTTCGGACACAGATCAAATAATGGTAGTGTTGCATTTAACCCTTTCAAATACAACTTGTTCACATTTGGACACGGAGGAAATGATGACAACTTAGGACAGCTCTCGATACGCAGATGAGAAAGGCGCACAAATGCTAATTGCCTGCTCTTGAACCTGTCGGCAAGGCCGCCTTCTAGCAAATCGACCTTTCCCCACCATTTTTCTAAGCTAGACATTTCAGCAATATCCAGATACTCGAGCGAGGGGAGGAATTTTTGTTCATGTAACCATGAAGCACTGGTGCTGCTTGCATCTTCCATATACTCCAAATATAGCAAATTCTGAAGTATGAGGGATTTCAGAGATACTAGTTTACTGAGAAATGAAAGATGCTTCAAACCTTCACAAGATATAAGCTCAAGCTTTACCAAATTTACGATTGAGTCTGCCCAATGAACTACCGAGCCATGGTAGCCCTTCAATGTTAACCCTTGGAGGTTTTCATGTGGCTGTAGCGCTTCCAAAAAAGTTGAGTCCCTATCCAAAATATCATTTTTTTTGAAATGTAAGCTTACTGATTTGAAATTAGCCATTCCCCTCAAACATTGTCCTTGAAATATATTTCCATCAGCTGTACACTTCTCAGGGATCAAGATCTCAATGTAACCTTGAAGGTCGTTGAGGTCTTTCAGGTCCGTCAACTTTCCACTTGACTTTTCTTCATCCATTACAAATAAAGTTAGAGTGCGAAGCTTGGTCAAACTACTCATGCTTGGAGGCATACGGGTCAGCAACTCGCAACCAAGTATATCCAAGCACCTAAGAAACGTCAGTTTTTTTAATTCACCCGGTAACTCTTTCAATTTTGAACAACCTCTTAGAACAAGCGTCTCCAGATAGCACAGTTCTGTTAGTGATCTGGGTAGCACCTGAAGGTCTGTGTTTCTAGAGAGATCAAGATATCTTAGATGAATCAGTTTGCCAATGGAGTCAACTAAACTACCGTCAGCTAGATCATGCAAACCCAACGCCCTCAGGGACTTGCAGTTTGCGACCAATGTCGCCACTGGAAACTTGCCAGGGAAACCAGATTGAAGATAAGTTCGAATTTTCGTCTTACCAAAAGACACCTCTTTGTTATGTTTCGCATCATGAAAAACATGATGGGCCTTTGCTGAGATGTTTGCTGAGATTTTCACGACACTAAGTCCCTCCCCTGCCAACTGTTGAGCGAGAACATGCATCAAGTCATGGATTCTACAGGATACAATGTCGCCATATTCATTCATTTCTACATCTTGCAAGAAGCCTCTCTCCAACAAAACCATAAAGCAATTCTCGGCGACATCATCTATGCTCTCATCAGGAGAATAAGATGATTTCGGAATGTATCCTTGTGCTATCCAAAGGCTAAGCAATAAATCCTTCCGAATTTTGAAACCCTTGGGGAACAAAGCACAAAACGTAAAGCAACATTTCAAGTGGGTTGTTTTGAGTTGATAATAGCTTAGTTTTAAGCTGGAAATAAGACTAGAGGAATCATACAAGGTGTTGTCCCTTATACTCTCTTGACAGGCGAGCCACTTGTGCCTGTGTTGACCATATAGAAGCGAAGCTGCTACCTTCAAAGCCAGAGGAACATTAGCACATTGCGCAGCAATGTTCCTCCCTATCTCAACCAACTGAGAGTCTCTTTCTTGTCCGGCATCAAATGCAGTCAACTCAAAGAGCTGCCATGAATGATCTTCTGTGAGACCTTTTAAATCATGAACAAGACTCTTGCCTATAATCTTGTCCACGGTTCTAAAACGGGTTGTAACAAGAATCCGGCTCCCTTTTCCCTCTGTTTCAAATAGTCGACGAAGTTCTTGCAAACCATTAGAATTGTCAGACCACACATCATCAAGAACAAGAAGTAACTTGGTCACCTGAAGCAACCGACCCAACTTACGCACACAAGAGTCGCCATCAGCATTCAGACTCTTTTCCAACACGGACCCAGTTTCAAGAATCTTAGCACAAATATCTTCAAAATTAACACACTCCCCAACACAAACCCATACCCTCTTGGTAAAACTACTGTCCGCCGTGTTATGATTAAACACGAGTTGGGCGACTGTGGTTTTCCCTAACCCCCCCATTCCAATAATAGCAATGATGCTATCATCATGACGTGTCAGCATATCCAGGACGGTCACAACATCGCCGTCCCTCCCAATAACATTAGGAGCATACAAATAAGAATATGTGTCCTCTCTTTTCATATTCCTGTCAGAGGGGTGAATACTGAGATTCATGTCAACAATACCCTCACACTGCTTTTTGACCCCCTTAATCAAACCAGATGTATTAGAAAAGAAAGACCTGACTTTCGAAGTAGGTTTGGCATGCTTCTTCAGGTGGTTAACAGCAAATAACTCATCAACTACATCATCAGCTTCATAAATAACCTCTTTAATCTTCTCAATGCAACGTCGATTTTCAGCGGTTAGACCCTCCTCATTTGTTAATGCATTCTCCAAAACCTATAAACAAGTACACTACAGTTAATGTACAAAGATCAACTAGGATTTATAGTTTAGGGCGAACGAGTAACACAATAAAGTAAACTCGAAAAGAGTTCTAGCAAGGGAGCCAGATTTCCTGCAAGTACTGCAATAATCCATCATGAACCATCTCAATAGTAACACAATTGTTCATCTTGTATCCCATTTAGTATCTATAAATAGATCATTCCTAAAATTATGCAGCTCTTCCCGTTGTAAATGTGGTAGTTATACTATCAGGTACTCCCTGCGCCAATTCTTTGCGAGAAAAAATTTAATGAAAGGTAAACAAATGATTGGCAAGAGCAAGTATCATGTTGTTTCATTATTATTCAATATTTTAATAGGTGCTGCTAAAGGTGTGGACACAGTACTTCGAATCGTCGGCAAATTACGCAAATTGGCAACTTCTGCCCCTTTCGCATATTTGACTCAACATCTTTCTAATCTCCCTCATCTATCTAATGAACTTCAAATTAATCGAAAAAACGAATATAAATTAATCGAAGTAACGAATCAAATTGATTGAACTAAGGAGCTAAATATTTGACAAAACAAATCGATTAAACCGATTAACGCCTTGCTTTCGTCAGTTAAATCATATATTCAACTTCAGTATTACTAAAATCTCCCTCGTTGGTGAATTTGGGAATCGACTTCAATTCGGGTAAAAATGACGAACCCTAATTAGAGAAATTGGGGGAAGTTTTATGAACAGAGAAATTAAGAAAGAAGAACTGCCAATTTCCGAAATTGAAACACTACGCCTCCACCTAGGTCGAGATGTGAAGTTGCGAACCACCACGCCTGAATCCAGGACTGGCCGCGAAGCAGAAAAAAAATAACATTTTTTTAACACAAATTCTCACTTTAAACGGACATTATCCGTTTAAAGCTGTGGAAGGATAGTTTTCCTCTCACAAAAGTGAGTGCATAGTGCAAATAGGTGGGAAATAGATACCCACTTACCCTCCCACCGTCATTTTGTAAGAGGATCACTATCTCTACAGCTTTAGACGGATGGTGTCCGTCTATAATAAAACAGATTGTTTTTTTAAATAATGGCGTGGTATCCACGAATATTTCGACCCAAGTCTTGGATGTGTGGATGGCTCACATCCTCCCCTAGGTCAAGACGTGGTGGTTCATATCGGAGTCATTTTTCAAAATGTTGTTTCGTTTTATGGGTAATTAGCTAAAGTTGGTTTCCATTACTAATTCGTTTTTTTGAATTTGATTATACAAAAGTTGACTTGGTTTACATTGAATAGTTAATTTGTGAAGGGAAGAGTTAAAATGAACTGTTTTCAGACAAAACAATTTATTTTACGTCTATTAGTAGAAATCCCTTTTTATTAGGTTGTTAGTTATTTCATACTCCGTATTAGTTAGTTTTGTTTTGCCGATTAATTGTTTGTCGATGGTTTAATTGAAGTGTTTGGGGTTGGAGAGGTAGTTTTGGTAGCTCATGAAATCGCCGACGATTATAACAAACAACAGGTCTTCCTTAAGATAAAATGGAAAATAACACCTAACTTGCATAGATGAGACAAACTTTTCCTAATCATTTTGTTTTTGTCTTATTGTGATACTTGACGTCTCTTAAGTTAAAGAAGGATATAATTTGTCTTAAATATGAACGTGTGTATAAAATATATGGCGTGGTGGTTCTAAAAACATTTTTTCTTAAATCTATCATTTCGTTCCCCCTCAAATTCTCCGCAAGATTATAAGTTTGTAAGGTATATGGCTGTTGGCTAAAATAAGAGTTGTTACAAATACTCAAGTTTCTTTCAAATTTTAAAGATACGAAACTAAGTATTGAACCAAGTGGTGTTAATCTAGTGGTAGCTGGGTTAAACCTTGAAGCTTGCATAAATGCAGGAGTTGAGAGGTCCCAGGTTCGACTACCAGTTGGGGCGATGACCACTTGGCCACTGCAGCCCCCAAAGGGGTGGCTTACATGGTCCATGTGGTGGTGCGGGAATGCATGGATCCGGGGGAATTCAACCCCCTCGTCACC
>JAGPOY010000216.1:0-12174 GCA_018983105.1 Silene uniflora | reverse complement strand
TTAAAATTAGGGTGATTTAGAGATGGTTTATGAACAGCACAAGATGTTTCGTGACGGCTTTTATATGTTACAATAGTGAAAACATCATAGGCCACGTTTCTTTTGGGTGACTCTTAAATACCAACTACAAGGGATCAGTTTTCTTCCACATTTGTAGGTGCCGCCGGTGCGAGATTCTTGAGAAAGGTGTAGAGTGCAATGAGGGTTGACTAATTCCAATTGATGGTTCCAACTCAATGCACAAATCCATAAAGGCCACTTTCGACTGCCAGCCACTTGCCCATAAAGCTTTTAAACCCCGATCATAACTCAACAAACACAAATAGTAACCTCTCACACTTGAAAATTTCATCCTCACATTTAGCTTAAATTTTGTTTATGAACTTCTGATGCATCACTGATCACACTCTTAAGCTCACTAAAATTTATGTTACTATTAATAAAGGTTTCACAACCACCTTATATACTACATTCTAACCATCTCACCATCTTCGACTACTACATCATTCCACCGACAAGTTAAAGGGTAACTGTTTACTTCTATTACTATAACCACACCACTAAAGTCGAGGGATTACAAAAAATTAAGCCACTAACTCAACCAGCTAGATTACAAAAATCAAACCATAATCTACACTATTGAAAATTAGAAACTAAATCAACAACTAAGATTGTAAGAACTAAAATAACTAGTACCTCTGGATTAGGTAGGATGAGAAGGACTTGATTGTGGTGAAGTTATATGGATTATGTTAGCAAGTGGGGGAAATTTGAGAAAAACAATCAAAGATGTAGAGTTTTAGGGTTAGAAAAAATTAGGGATTTTTCGGGTTATTTTCTAGTGATTGAGGAGTGAGGTTAGTCAGGTGTCTTTTTATATATACCCCCTTCCAAGATATAAAATGGTGTTTTGTGTTCTCAATTAATTACACAGATAAGTTAGATAAGTTGGTGACACAATAAACTAATTAATCGCTGGTTGAAGTAGCGAAGTAACCTAAAACGCATTGGGTGAAAATAGTTTAAAATGAGCCCTGAACCGCTATTTAATTTGCTTTGGAGCATTATTTAAAAAAAAAAAAAGGTTTGGAGCATTATTTAAAAAAAATCAGAAAAATAAGCTTAGAAGGCTGTACCAGTTCCCAAAACTAGGATTAATCTATGGACATATACACGTGAGTCCGTTTGACAACCAAACCTTGGAGAGGAGACTGAACTGTTGGCTAGGGAAA
The DNA here is from genome assembly GCA_018983105.1 of Silene uniflora. NCBI lineage: Eukaryota > Viridiplantae > Streptophyta > Magnoliopsida > Caryophyllales > Caryophyllaceae > Silene > Silene uniflora. Next base: position 10,942 of record JAGPOY010000216.1, on the reverse strand, counting down.
GAACCATGTAAATGCAAAGTCTTAGGGTTTATACAATTGGCCGTCTACGAGATAAGGCTCATTGTAAGTGCAAATGAAAGAACTGTTGGCTAGGGAAAGAACCATGCAAGTGCAAGGAGGAATCTGCAATTAACTCTGCCTGCCCCTTCCAGTAATATACTTTAAGATCATCACTCAGCAGGCTCATAGTAGTTACCGCAAATACTAATAATTTTATCCTATGTTCTGACAATGATCATCAAGAAGTTTATTCAGAAGTATTTCAATGAAATCACCAAAAAGACGGTGAGACAGTGATCCAGCCTAAAGGCAAGAGTCGCCTACAAAAAGAGGACTGCACCTTATTGAACCCTCACAAATAAGTTGAAACATGACTTGGAATATGCAGAATCAACCACAAAAATTGACATCTTAAATGGATCATCGACAGACTTAAAAAGAAATAATTTCACTATTTCTAGGTCACATTGTCGGATATATGTGGTACTTCACAAAGGAGTCATGCCAAGAAAACTAAAGGTATATCAGATCAAACGGGGCCTGATATCTTTCAATTCTACTCAAATTTTATATCAACTACCTTCAACAATGATGAAATCTAATCTTCCAGAATCATATTCATATCCAACAAATAACAGCAAATGCAAATTAGGGACTAGGGATACTCTGGGAAAGTGACATACCAATGCCTCAACACCCCCAGCTAATGCCATTGCTTCTCGATTACGGTCATCAAACGACAAATTCCACAATGCACCAGCAGCCTCCTGCCTGTTGAAAGTTGAAAAGAAAATTATCAAACAAAAATCCTGAGGGGATCAAATTCACTGTCAAACATGATACTATGAGAAAATATCAGGCCCGAACTCCTTTAAAGTCAAGGTCTCAAAGCTACATTGTCACAAGCTAGAGTCTTCTTCATCAAGCGATGTGAAAAGGCACAGTATCAGGCATTGGCCAATGTGTTTTTGTTTCCTTCACCAGAGAAAGGTAACAAACCTGACGCCTTCATGAGTGGAATATGTCAGTCGCACCAAAGCCTCGAGTGCTCCAGGCTCCTGTCCTACAGCTGAATTGTTTGTATTGGTATCTCCATGAGCTGCCAAGTTTGCCAAGGCTCGAGCAGCCTAGAATGCCAACAAAAATCTTTCTGAGATATGAGCTGGATTTGGATGCAGAGATGAAAAGAAAAGAAACTAGTCAAAGATGTTTATCACAATGTTCGCCTTCAACTTAAGAATCCTCCTCGTTACATATAGATTGAAAATGTAAATGCTTTTAAATCAACATAGTTGGAACTTGGAATACCCTTAAAGCACTAATAGCCCACATAGACGAAGCATCATAAACTCAGATGAACCCCACACCATGGAACAAATACCATTCATCTCGTCGCCTTATCCCTATTAATTCCGACATTCGGCGATATTTTCTCTCACTCTATACATTCACGTTACACACCTTTTACCACTAATAAAGGTATTTCTGGATATTGGCATCACCTGTTCTTGCACTCCTTCAAGTTTGCAATTGCGAGCTAGCATCACTAATGCATGTACACCACCAGCAAGTGCAACCTCCATGCTACATTTGTCATCCGCAGCCAAGTTTGCCAGAGCACCAGCTGCGCGTTCCTGGAAGACCAGATACCACAACTTCAGTACAAGGGCAGTAACATACACACAGAAGCCCAAGTGTCCGAGCAATGTTTTTCATAGCATCAGAAGCACAAACCAAGACTCCATCACCACTACTTGACCATTTGAAGATTAAATCAACTAAAGCTTTAACGCTTCCTGCTTCTGCAATGGCACCCTGAAACAATAAAAGCTCTCAAACAGCTTATTAAAGACATCTGGCATTAAAGCATTCAATAAGGAAACAGGGCAAACGAATCAAGATAAACAACCTTGTGCTCCTCTCCCACTGATAAATTCCATAGCCCTCCAGCAGCCTCCTCCGCAACCAGCCTGTTCATGGACCTTGCCAAATTTGCAAGGATAGTAATTCCTCCTTCATCCGCTACAGCTTTAGCAACATTGGCATTCACGGACAAGTTTGCTATTGCCTGCAGATGGATGTAATGGGGATATCAGCTCCACAATAAAAATTACGTTGAGAATTGTATCTAATGACTGCTACTCCCCACTTACAAGAAAGAAACCAAATTATTAGTTAGTTCATCATACGGCAGAACCAACTAATAATGAATCTTTCAGCTTCATTGGCAATGGGAAACAAAGCCGGGAAACAATAATGGCAGGCAAGAAAGACAAATTATACCTTGGCAGACTCAGCCTGCAACCCTTCCCGCCACGAACTTGCAAGTCTAAGGAGCAGCTGCACACCCCCAGCATGCATAACTGCCTCGGCCCTTTGCCCATCAATGCTAGCGCTCTCATCATCAATAACAACAAAAGTGGCGAGCCCTGTGGCCGCTCTTTCCTGAACATCTTCCTGAGAGCTCTGCAACAAACTAAGCAACAATGTAGCACCCTGACTAACCCAAAAATGATCCAAACCCGGAGAATTACTCTCTGCAATCCTCAACAACGAATGCGACAAAATCCACTCAAGCCAATTCATAATCTCTTCCAAATTCCTATCTTTCTTCTCACAACCTCTCCACTCCAAAAACGCGTTCCTCCCTTCCATTGAATTATCGACAAATAAATTAGCTACGCCTTTAAACACATTACTAAACAGCGAAATCAACAACTTCCCCTTACTAAAACACCCCTTATTCCCATAACTCGTCACAAAACCCGCATCCTCCTCAACCACACTACAATTCATCACACACAACACTCTCAAACTCCGACTAGACGACAATAACCTCGACACAGCAGACGGACCAATATCCGTCCTAGACACATCTAACCCTACCAAACAAGGCAATTTACTCCACCAATGAGACACTAAATCCCACTTCAAATTCGAGGTTCCTGCAACCGATAAAAACCGTAAAGAACACACATTCCCTAATCTAACCTCATCAATTTTCAAGCAATCCATAAATCCGACATCAATTAAACCACCACAATTGCTCCCAAGCGAATTAATCGCTTCGGAATCAATTTCTCTAACACCTGACAATCTTAAGCTCCGCAATCTCGGGCAGCACATACCGACTGCCCGGATCGCGTCACTACTAACCCGCTCACAGAAATCCGGCCCGAGCACGAGAATTTCTAACCCCTCGTGCCGGGCCGCGATAACTGACAGCGTGGCGTCGGATATTTTCCGACAATAATCCGCGGAAATTTCGCGGAGTTTCGCCGCGCGGAGAAGTATAACCGCGTCAGCTGACTCGGCGCCGCGAAAGCGGAGCCGAGTAAGTGATGAGCAGCGTGATGAGAGCGATACCGCGGCGGCGGCGTCGAATTTGTGCGGACGGAGGTCAAGAGTTGACCATAGACACGTGGAGGTGCTGAGGTGGCGCCATGTCTGACAGGTGGAGGAAAGGTGGGCCCGGTCTCGGTAGTTTAGGAGAGAGAAGAGGTGGATGACTGTGTCGTCAGGGAGTTTAGTCCAGTCCACCTCATCGCCGTCAAATGCGGCGGTGACGGCGGAGTTCACGGTGGTTGTTGCGGCGGAGCTGACGGTAGTAGAGGAAAAGATGTCGGGGAGTGGGTGGGTGTTTTTGTCTTTTTTGGATATTTTCCGGCGGACTCGTCGGCTCATTATGTTATTTTTTAATTAATTATAATTATTAATATTATTATATCGGTTTTTAGGATACACGTTAGAAAAACCGTTCTTAATTTTAGTTTAAAGTTGCGGTGAGTGGTGGGGGTTTAGGAAGGTGAAGGTGAAGGTGAAGGTGAAGGAGGAAGAAGGAGAAAGGAGGAAGGTGGTGAAGAAGTGAATTGAATTGACCTTCAAGTGTGTATGTATGTGTTGGGAGATTTTGAAGGAAGGCTGTCCAAATTGCATGTGTTTTTAATCGGCCTATGTTCTTTCACCAATTCTCATCGAGGACAGACATTTTTCGTCGTAAATTGAATTCGGGTCAAATGTTGTCATTTACAGAATTACAGTACAGAACGTGATCATTTTAATCACAAATTTTTATAGCTTAGAATATTGTTTTGGTAACTTTTTATCAAAAAAATGGTTATATTTTCCTCTTAAATGGATCACATTTTACCCCGTTTTTAGCTTGTGACGAAATATTACTCATCTTCAACAGGACTTTATATCTATTTAAGAATAAAACGAGTTAGTAACTCATATTGTTATACGGAACAACTTTTTGTCATTTTCGAGACATTATGTTTATCATTACAATTAACTATTTGACCTATTTATAATTAAAACGAGTACACTTTCAAGACATTGTGTTTTTTTTATCCCTTGCCCCACCCGTCGAGAACCCAACCATCTCGCAACTACTAGATCCCATCATCCCTCTAGTCCTTCATGAACCATCAACAACTCTAGTTCAAGCCCTCACCACCAACCCTCTCACTCACAAGTCACAACCACCCCACTCACTCTCATAGTCTCATCCCGTACCTCTCCCTCCACACTGAATGGTCGTCACCATAACCACCACCTTTTCCCCCTATCAATACTATCTCCTGAGTCCTATCCACAAAACGCTAGCCAAAGCTTAAACTCTAATTAAACAAAAAATAATTAAAGCAATTTAAGTTAAAAAATTAATGTTATAGAATGAAAAACGAGGTAAATGCTTGTTCGGTTTGGTAAATGATGTCCATATTTAAACATTTTTTTTTATTTTTTTTTCTCATTTAATTCAATGCACGATTTATTTACTCAATTTTAATCGTAAATAATGTTCAAAGAAAACAGTATTCAGTATTTCTCTTAGAAGATCACCTCACACTAAATTTGTGTAAGACATACTATTAAACACATTTAAAACTAACCAAAAAAAAGGATTACGCATCTGAGGTAGTACCTCAGACTTTTTACTTATTGAGCATATACAAATTTTTTCTGAGCATATTAGCATTTATAAATATAGTTGTTGAGTAATATTAACTTTTTTCTGAGCATATTAGCATTTACAAATATATAGTTTTTGAGCAATATTATATTTTTTTAGTTTAATGTTTAAGTAAATGTGTGCTCAAAAACTTTATATTAAAAATTTATGATATTTAAAACAGATTAGCATTTATAAATATAGTTGTTGAGTAATATTAACTTTTTTCTGAGCATATTAGCATTTACAAATATATAGTTTTTGAGCAATATTATATTTTTTTAGTTTAATGTTTAAGTAAATGTGTGCTCAAAAACTTTATATTAAAAATTTATGATATTTAAAACAGAACTCAAAAACTTTTAAATAAAGCTCAAAACATAGATAATAAGAGGTACTACCTCGGATGTATGGTCTATGAACTGAAAAAATAACTCCGTAACCACTAATTGAGGTCTTAAATCTGTATTACTCTAAAACCGTCTTGCCGACTCTTTCTTGCATGAGAATTTGTGTTCTACCACATTGTCCAAATGAATAGGGTGAAAGGCCTTTTGCTTGTCCATTGGGCCAAGTAACTATGTAAGCCTTTTATAAGGGTGTGGGTTTTTTTTATGTTGGGCTGAGTTAAAGAATCCACTATGCTAGCCTGAAGGAGGGCAAGTGGGACTGGGGAGTTGACTACTTGAGTGGGAAAGAATAAAGGAGAGGAATGGAATAAGAATTTTTTAAAATTGGGTTCAAATTCGGATTTATATATTCAATAAATAGAAGGTCTCATTGTAGACGGGTCTCTTGTAAAAGGTATCGAGTAACCATTTAAAAATGATCATATCTGACATTTTTAAATTGATCAAAATAGGTTGCGGCCAAGTTAGTATTAGAAAGTTTATCTATTTTTACTTGTAACGACAAATGAAAACGTGTTTATGAGCCGTGACATGTCATAACTACCTTCCATAGTCTTTCTGTTATTATTAAAATCATTGTGAAACGTGTCGTAAATTTATAACGCGTCGCAAATTGAGCAATTTGTGATATAAGTATAATCTTGGAAATTTGCTTGGAAAATTTGCTTACTAAGGCAACGTGCTCAATCTTGGAAGTTGGAAGTAGAAACGAAGGCCCATGCAGTGATGCAGCTGCATGCTCTGCATCCTGCATCCTGCATCCATATACTTTTTGGCCCTTATCGATAGATTCCAATATTAATTACTCCTTTAATCTTCTTTAAAACCGGCATATTCATTCATTCTTAGTTTCTTACTCTATTCAGACTATATTTTTCTAATTAATCAGATCGCTAATACACATAATAATAGTATTGGTTAATTGGTAGTCCCTAAACAGTTCATCGTCATAAGTAATATAATCCACCTTTTTTTTAATACGTAAGAGGGGTGAAGCCTCGAAAATCCATGTATTAGTGAAGATATTCATTTCTCCTTAATTTTTCTCATGTGTTAATAAGTGGTGGAGCGAGGGGGGTTAGCATGAACGGTCGTCCCTACTGTCGTTTGAAAATTTCGAAATTTTAGTTAAAATTTTCGAATTTTTTCGACGCCCCTTTATAATATTACCCTTTCGTCCCAAGTCCCAACTGAAAACTTTCGCCCCTGCTCACTTAAAAATTAAAATCCTGGCTCCGCCACTTAAATGTCTAATTTCCCCTACAAATTGTCATTATAATAATTTTTTGATCGATAAATTTTTTAAAAGAAATGTTATACTCTGTATGTATATAAAAAGAAGAGGAGTAGCAGAGACTAGAGAGTCAAAATTTTATATTTGAGAAAGGAATCTGATTATTCGTTTCTCCATTATTATCTCACAAATCTAATTCATCTATATTCTCTACTCTTTTGCTTTTGACTTACACAAATCACAAAATTCAGAAAAATGGAACAGACATTCATCTTAATTAAGCCTGATGGTGTTCAAAGAGCTCTGGTTTGTTACCTCACTCTTTTACTTGTTTATATACGTCTCAATCATTTATTTATCGTTTTTTACTTATCAATGTTTGAACCTTAGCTTGGTCATTAGTGTAAGAGGATAACTCTTAATCACTAGCTCAAGGTATACAAATGAGAGGCTTTTAATGAAAGATAAACAAATGATTTAGACGAGTGAATATCTGACTATATGAGTACTCGTATATCACTACTTTTTGTTACAATAATGTTCATTGTTATCTAACAGGGGAGTATCTGTCAATTTTTTGAATAATTTGCAGGTTGGTGAGATCATTAGCAGGTTTGAGAAGAAAGGTTTCTTCCTTAGAGGTAACTTTTTGCACTTTTTGTATTGCATGTACTCCGTATTGGAAGAACAATAGGTCTTACTTGTGACGGATATATTTTGAACCTCTAATGCAATCAAAAATTCCCGTATAAATAGGTTTTACACAATTGTTATTGTAAAACCATGGCTTAATTTACTTAATTAAACCCAACAAAAAATAATGTCCTACTGTTTGACATTTTTGGGTGAGAAGGGCATAAAGGTCTTTTAAAACTTGTTTTCTAATGTCTTTCGTGACGTGGTTTTACAAAAGACCTACTCGCAATGCGACTGGTCCGGCTTAATACCGTCTTAACTTAAAATCTTTCATAATTTAACCACCGTTTATTTACTCCTCTATTTCATTCGATTGTGAGACTGTTGTAGGTTAAGACGATATTCAACAAGAATTGGTGATTTCTAATTTTCTATGTACATTTCGTCATTGCTCTTATTTTTAATTTCTCGCATTCGACACATACAGACAAAAATTTATTGTGAGAAATTGTCAACTTAATATAGGTGGTTATTCCATATAATGTTTTGTTAGAGATCAATTATAATCATAAATATATATATTTATTAATCTTCTAACTTTAACTGCTGACATGGCATCTTATATTTAAAGGAGTGATTACGTGGCAGGCAAACAACGCACAATGCCTTATGCCCTTTTTTTTAACATTAACATTAGCCCTCCGGCCCTTCCTATCATATCACATCCCTTATCAAATATCAACTTAATATCCCAACATCCACCATTAACCCTCTCCAACCACCGCCTAATGACAACCTCTAACCGACCACCCTTACCTGAGCATAACCCCAAAAAACCATCACTTGAGCCACCACCGAATTCGACCAATACCGACAAATTCAGTTTACCACAACTCAGTCCACAACAGGCACCCTAATCACCACCGGTGGACAATACTTCGCCGTCAACGGCGTTTTAGACTCGAAAAGCTCTAAATAGAACATTACGTCCATTGTTTTTTTGAAATCTTTCTTCGTTTTTTAGTAAATATAGGACTAAAATCACAAATCTCACAAAATAAATAAAAAAAAAAACAAGGAAGTTCGAACCAAGAAATTAATTAACTCGATGTTATTGTAGACGTATATGTGTCTTCCTCAAATATTGGGCTCGAATTACTGAGTCAAATAGGGGCGGTGTTCAGGGATGGCAGTGATGCTGAAATCAAAACGAGGAAGGAATAAGAAGGAGAGTGAGGAGCAAAGACGCCGGAGGAGTTTCAGCAGCTAGAATTGATTGTTAAGACTATTAGTAACAATACATCATTACATTGATAGTCCGGGGACGGTGAAAAGAAGTCGTGGTTACGGATGAGAGAGAAAGAAGTTGTAGGGGAGGGTAATTAAGGGTCGGCTGGGAGCCTGGGATTGCTTTAGTTGCAGTGTGTTTACAACTTTCTTACTTTAAATGTATGTTTAAGTGTTTAACTCAAAACTTTTAAGTTAGTTCGTAGGTTCGCATCGAACTATAAGTTCGTACGAGATCCTTATTTCTTTAAGCATATATAACCCATATGACCGTAAATATATAACTAATTTTTTAAACTCCTATAATATTGCAGATCAGTAAATTTCACGGGTTTGATGTATACATGGCCACGGTGCTAAACGGGTCAATCGAGTCTGGTCAATTTCAAAATAGAGTTACTTAAAATTTGGGCACCCAAAATACATTTGCTTATAAACTTGGGCATCCAAAGTGGAATTTTTAAAATGTGAGGTACCTAAACTGGAATTTTGCAAAACCTTGGACACAAAGTGAAAATAACCCAAAAAAAACACATTAAAATCTAAAATTATGACACTAAAATTAAAAAAAATAATGAAATTTTATGTTACCAAACCAATTTATAATGAAAACATAGGAGGAAAAAGATATCACATTTATTTCGTAGAAAACATATACACAGGTGGATACAATTTTAAATTTTTAATAAAATCATTTAAAAAAAATATGACATGTGCTCCGTAGAAAACAGATATACATGGTGGATACAATTTTAATAAAATGAGTTGAAATTAAACCAGAAATAACAAGGCCTAAGTATTATTCTTTTAGAACATACGGAGTAGAACAAAAGCAACTAATTGAATTGGAAATGAGCCGCAAGACAAAAAGTGCCAATTCTTTTTTAGGTTATTTTATGAGAATAATCCATCATATGCCCCATCTTCTCATTTCATAACTATATCAACAACTTGCATCAACATTTTTCTTAATTTTAATGGTACGGTGCGAAGTGACTTTTGTGTAATTTCAAACTCTTCAAGACTGCAAATTATAACATGTATGGTATAAAATTATTTTTATTTGCGCTAAAAGTAAGAACAGTCTCGTAAATTCCAATCACCCACGCTTCCCCAACAATCATGACGGGTACAACCATACAAGTATACAACTGTACAAAATGAAGTTGTTAATATGATATGAGGTTCATAACATAATATATGCATGTGCTATTATATATCGATAATAGTTAATGTAGTTTAGTTTCTTTCATATTATACATCGCTTTAATGACCTATCTATAAAACAGCCCGTGAAATTCACGGGTTTTATACTAGTTTATACTCAATATGTGAGGTGTACCATAAAATCTCTCATCTGCAATGTCAAAATAAATAATTAGTCTATATAGTCACAGAATAAAACCGTGTCAATTTAGATTCATTTTGACTTTGCATATGAACATTCAAATAAAACCACAAAATATACCAAACAACTATATATAATATAAACATTGTGAAAGCAAACGTGTAAGTACTATTGCAAAATACACTAAACAAAAAATCATGTAAATACTTTAATTAGTCATGAATTGTGTGGATGTGTAAGCAAACAGGTATAAGGATCATACATGAATAACATACACCATCTACGAAGTATATAAAGAGCTAACCTTTGTTTTTGCATAGGCATATTTATAAGGCCAAAAGTTAAAGGTTTGCTAAACGTTAAATTCAATCTTGCTGAAAAAGATAAAAAATTTATCAATCAAGTGCAACACTTGATAAGTTTTACGTGTAGTAGTTATGTACTTGCATAAATTTTATCTTAATTAATAGATTTTTTTACTTTTTATTTTAATTAAATAGCATTGTTTTTATCTTAATTTAATACAGTTAATAAAAAATTAAGTAGTTAGTCAATATCCAATTCGTAAAATAGCTGTAAATACATATAATTTATTAAACAAATATATTGGATCTCTATCTTTTTTTAACCAACTGAATAATATATGGAGCTTTATAATTATGATATTAATTATCTTTTAATTTACTATTTTAAAAATCTGATAGTAGTTTACAAAACATGGACTAATCTCTATTTTAATTATCTTTTTCTTTATACATATAATTTATTCAACAAAAACTATAGCCAATGAAATCGCTCCAAGGTAATAGCCAATCAAATCGCTCCAAAGTAATAGCCAATGAATCGCTTCAAAAGTTCCTCTTTTAAGTATATATAGATAGATAGATAATTAAAATTTAATTTCATTAAAGTAAATCATAATAACACCAAAAAGAGGGCAAAGAGAAGACCCTACCATAGAAAGTATAAAACATCAAAGCCCAATGAAAAAAAAAATCCAACATTAAGAAAACGGAAAGAAAAAAGTCTAAAAATCCAAAGTTTTCGAACCTACAAAAGTTCCTCATAGAAAA
>JAGPOY010000215.1:0-31271 GCA_018983105.1 Silene uniflora | reverse complement strand
CAAAAGAAACACAGTGAAAATTTGCCGCTAAATCAGTGATGTCGTCAATAGTATTCCTAGTCCAATGCTTGAGTTGAGAACACTTCAAGACTTGAGCAAAATGGTAATATGAAGGATGTTGCGGGAGATCGCCCACTTCAAGGCCTCCCTAATTGCCAACGCTTCTGCTTGCTCCGCATTCTGAGCTCTTCCTTTGATACAGAATTCAGACACAACCTCATTATCAAACATGATACACCCACCGAATCCAGCATCAAGCTCTTTAGACCACGCAGCATCCACATAAATATGAGGCCCTTAATCAGAGGAAAGGGGATTCCATTCCTAAGATTAGACAAGTCTTCCTCCAAAGGTGTTTGGAAATTTATGGGCTCCGGTTTCCTATCCTCAGCATAAAGAGCCAAGTTAAGTGAGTCTTGATATAGTAAGATAGCACCACAAGGGGAACACTCCCTATTATCAAAGACCTTCCTGCACCTTACCACCCAGATAGTCCAAATAGTACACAAAAAGGAAAGGCAAGCCTCTTGTTTATTATCAGCCTTATATAGAATACAAAGCCAATTGCAAATCCATGTCTGGAGATTGAAATTATCTCCTGATTGAGCCCGAATCCCCAGAAGGCTTCCAGCCCACACTGTACTGGCAAAAGAACAATCACGGAAAAGATGATTAGGCGTTTCCGTCTCTTGTGAATCACAAAGCACACAAGTAAAGGGCCCATCAAAACCCCTCTTTATGAAACCTTCCCCACTCGGTAGCGATTCCGTGAGAATTTTCCAAATAAGAATGATCCAGCTTTTCGGCCCTGGCAAGTTCCATAAGATTTTCTGAAAGACACCCATACACGTAGCTTGAACTCTTGATCGGTCCTTCGGTGTAGCTGAAGAATCCCAGGAATTATTTAGAGCAATGTGATAGCCAATCTTAACAGAGTAATTTCCGGACGACGAAGCTGACCAAAAGAAGTTATCGCTGCCTTCCGAGCATCGAATCGGAATAGCAAGAATGCCTTCCAGAGAGATTTCATCAAAAAACATAGACACAAATCTATGGTCCCAACAGTTATTGTTACCAATAAGATTTTTGATTCTCAAATCGCTCAAATTAGGAGAATCATTAAGAAGCTCTAAGCACAGCGGATTCGGCAAAGATCCGTTAACCCATTTAGTATTCCAAACACGAAGCACAGAAAGTGGAGAGATGTTCCAAGCAATCAGAGGTTTAATGAGTTCAAGGCCCCAAACAATACCTTTCCATCCCCACGACGAATTACTCTTACCATCACTAAAGAGCAGCTCGCCATCTCGCCACCTTAATCCATATTTAGCACCAATAGACTTACTAAGAATAGAATCTGGATGGGTGATCACTCTCCATCCAATCTTTGCTAAAAGTGCTTGGTTGAACTCTTTCATACGTCTAATTCCTAAACCACCATTCCCTTTAGGTTGACTTAGGAAAAGCCTACTACACCAACTAATAGAGGAAGATTTCTTGTGACCCGCCCACCAAAAATGTGACAAGATAGCATCTAACCTTTTTGTCACACTTATCGGTATTTTAAATACCGATAGAAAGTAAACAGAGAGGGAAGATAAGACAGAAGAAATCAAAGCCAATTTACCGGCCGATGACAGAAGAACACAATTCCACGAAGCTAATCGCTTCCTAACCTTGTCAATGATAAACTCAAAAATTTCTCTTTTACTTTTATTACACCCTGAGAGGCCCACATCGGTAGGAATACCCAAGTAGGAACCCATATTGGTGCCACACGGTATATTGAAGGTTTTCAAGCATTTTCGAGCAAAGGCAAGACTACAGCACGAGCTTAGAGTTATAGAAGATAATATCATTGATAACCTGACCCCATGCATGGCAGTAGTCCTTTATAATTTTGTCCAAGTGAGCACAACTCTTGGAATTACCTTCTATAAAAAACATAGAATCATCCGCAAAGAGCATATGAGAGATAGGGATACTCTTTGTGCTTACCTTAATTCCTTGTATAAGTCCGTCCTTCTCCATACGCAAAACGTTTAAGGAGAGAATTTCAGTACAAAGAACAAAAATATATGGAGAAAGAGGATCACCCTGACGAAGACCGCAACTCGGGAAGATACGCCGTGAGGGAACACCATTAACCAATATTTCATAAGACACTGTCGTGATACACTTCATAATCAACTCAATGAAGTTGCAGGGGAATCCCATCAAAACCAGCGTGCCTCTAATAAAATTCCAGTCTAAACGGTCATAAGCTTTGCTCATGTCCGCCTTAAATGCCATCCTTCCCATCCTACCATTTTTAGATGATGAAATTTTTTGCAAAATTTCATTGGTTATTAAAATATTATCACCAATATTCCTCCCAGGAACAAAAGCATTTTGGAAATCTCCAACTAGCTTTCCTATGAACTTCTTCAATCGATTAGTGATACACCTTGTAATAATTTTCATTATTACATTACACAAACTAATGGGACGGAAGTTATCAACCGTTTTAGGGGCACTAGATTTAGGAATAAGAACCAAGAAGGTCTTATTCAGGAATTCTGGTGAACTTTTACCATTCAGGATAGCCAAAACAGTTCCAATAACATCATGCTTGATAAAGTGCCAACATTTATGAAAGAAAATAGCAGGGATACCATCAGGTCCCGGAGACTTTAACGGACCGAGCTGAAACACTGCAGTGCGAACCTCCTTAGGAGTGAAATGGGTGCCAAGAGCATCACTGTCATCCGGAGAAAGAAACCCTTTATTGACAGTGAATAAATTTTTAACATTAGGGAAATACTCATCAAACAGACCTCATTCACTCCTTCCTTAAAAAGACCAGAATAGAATTGCACAAATAAACCCATAATGTCCTCGGAGTCAAAATTCCACTCCCCATTATCCATTTTTATCCCAGCAATATAATTCATATAATTCCTGCCGGCCCTACCCTTAACCCAATTAAAGAAGTACTTGGAACATGTATCACCCTCTAAATTCCATTTAATCTTGGCACGCTGTTTCCAATATTTCGTTGAGACCTTAGCATACTCCACTTGACTAGCAAACGCAGTAGTGAAAGTTCGAGTCACTCCCGTTGTCTCAATTTCATGCAAACCTTTTTCCAAAGTGTCATCAAAATCACTCCATTTCTTATTCCATTCTTTTCTCTTAGAAATAGACCAGAGACGCATACAATTTCTAGCTCTAGATAATTTTCGTATTATTCTAACCGTAATAGAGCCTGGGACAGGGTCACTCCATTCATTATGTACTAGGCAAATGCATTCCTCGTAGTCCAGATTCCACGCCTCCATTCTATAAGGTCTTTTTCCCTTACAAATAAGTAAATCCGTTTCAAAGATAATAGGCGCATGATCCGAAACTTGAATAGGAAGGTGAGTAATACCAGAATTCGGAAAGATATCATTCCAATCCCACGATCCGTAACCCTTATCAAGCCGTTCCAACACTATACTGTGATCTTCCCTCTTGTTACACCATGTAAATTTTGGCCCTTTATACGGGATATCCATCAAAAAATGTTCAGCCTTCCATTTATTAAAACAAGAAGCTCCCGATATCCGACCTTTACTCCCTCCCCATTTATCCTCTTGATAGTCAACTTGGTTAAAGTCCCCTATAAGAAGGAAAGGGTTTTCAAAAGAGCGGATCCATTGACTGAGTTCGTTCCAAACAACTTCTCGCTTATGGGTGACTGGTTCTCCATATATAAGACACAAATACCAAAAATTTCCTTTACATTGCATGGCCTTGATGATAATGAAATTTTGACAAGCAAAAATACACTCAAAGTGAGCATCAGGCCTAAAACCAAACCAAAGGCCTCCTTTGGTTTCATGAGCATCGACACCAAAGCTCCGAGAGAACCCAAAAGGGCGAAAGATAGGATCAACTAAGTCTACTTTACATTTTGTTTCATCTAAGAACAGAAAATCAAAATAAGAACTAGAAAGAATCGCTCTAGTCTTTGCAATCGTAGGAGCAAGTGGGTTATTTAAACCCCTCACATTCCAACAGAGCCCTTTCATGAAGAAGAAAACCACCACCTTGCCAACCAACTCCACACCAAGCTCATATCGACACAGCTCAAAAATTCACCCCAAACAGAAATCCAAACCATCAAAGATTCGCCACATGAAACAAATACCACCAAAGCGTCTCAAAAGGACCGACTCACAGCACCAGGTCCAAAAACAGACCCAAGGGTTACACACAGGCCCGACAGACACATCTGACCCTCAAACCATTAGAACAAGTTGTAATAAAAAGGAATCTTGAAACCAATACCTCTAAACCATCAAAAGCTACTGTCAATTGGTCACAAAGAATGACAGCAACCAGCAAACCCTTACCATATTAAGGCAGTCAGGAAACCCAATTTCGCCACACGGTACCTCCCAGGACCACCGCCATATATGCAACAAGCCGAACACAAGGACGACACTGACACTGGAGACGTAGACAATGGGACCGGAAGGTGGGGGGAAGGGGGGGAACACCTTCTCCGTCCCAAAACAAGCTGCAAAAGACAGCTCCAACAACTACCGTAAAATCGCAAACTTAGGAAAACAAAGACGAGCTCCGCTCATAGACACGGTACATTGACACATACTAAAAGCACAAGAAGGAGGCTTTACCAGGGGTGGGGGAAATGGGGGGATCACCCCTAGGTTGCATACACGGTTTCGGCGACAGGACAAGGGAACAGAGGGACGGGAATCCGACACAGGTGCGCTTCAAACAAGATACCAGCCAGAAACTCGAACAAAACAGCCGGCAAGAGACAAACAGAAGAGACGATATTGGAATCACATTTTCAATCACCGGCGAATCGATCACGGACAAGGAAAACAAGATGACGGTGAACAAGAAGACGGTGAAATCGTTTCCGCCGGAGATGGGGTAAAACCCGTCTCATCTCCGGCGGATGGCCGATCGATAGAGGAGCTCAAGTGTCGGGAGATGGCGGCTGGATGTGGTGGATCAGTTTTAGGTTATATTTGGGGGTTTTTCTTTGGGAGCTTTTTAGAGAGAGGCTGCGTGAGTTGGTGCGTAGTTGGTGTTATTGCTCCAATAGTTAAGTTTATTTATTATTATTATTATCAATAGTTTACATTTGGTGTAGGGTTTGTAATTTAAAGATATTGAAGATACATACTCCAACACTGCCTTCCGCCTCCTCCTCATCACCACACTGCACTCACGTTGTCCCCTTTTCCCTCACATACCCACCACTCTTCATCTCTTCAATCGCATCCCGAACCCGCCAAATCACAGGCCAAGGATCAACCTCCCTCAATTCAAAGACAACCTTGTTCCGATATTCCCACAAAGCCCAACACCCTACCATGAATCTGCCATGATCACTACACCCCTGACTCCCTCCACCTCGCCTCAATCCAATCCCCCTATTTTCACGCCCATCTGCCTCATCCTCCTCCCTCAACTCCAATTCCTCCCCAAATAACTTGAAAATAACCAACTAGAAAATGAGTCAAACCTAAAATAATCTAATACAACTCCAATTATTTTAAATCCGTACCCAAATTAATCTGACCCGACCGACTAAGTGAACCAAGGCCTCGAAAAGTGGAAATCCTAAAACCCTCCTTGAACCTCCCTCCCAAAACAGAAACTTCCACGGCTTCCCTCCTCACTCAATCAATCCCCAAAACTCCCGCGTCTTTCATTTCATCTTTTCTGCGACATCATCTTTGATTTCGGTCCATCTCTTTTCTACTTGATTCCGACAATTCGAGTTTTCTTTCGCGCTGAAATCCGATCAATTATCAGGTTTCCTTCTTCGTCATCATCATAATTTCAATTTGCTGTTTTTAATTTGAATTGTTGTTAATTATAGAATATAAAAACTTGAAAATCTGCATTGTAAATTAGTTAATGATGTTGAATTTGTAATTTACCGTGACCGTCAATTTCAATTTTACCCTGAAACGCTTCGTAATTGACCTTAATTAAACTTCATGTACTCCGTACATATTTGACGCATGCAGTGGCGGAACTAGGGGGCTAGTAGACGGAATTGCCTTATCGGATCGATTTGTTTACAAAAAAACTGCAGGAATTGTTGTTAGGGTGTAATTACTATTTAGTTGAATATGATTAATTGCTGAAACAAATTGTTTTCAACCCTAGGGTACGGTTGCGTACATCCGACCACATAGCTTTTGTAGGTTGGATCCTTGAGGCACTGTGTCGATGAAGCCGGTGTAATGTTGAATTGAAGAAGTCAGTTGATTAACTTGTTTCAGTATGATCTTCTGGAATCACAGTGGCGATTACATAAAGCATCTTCATTTTAATGTAAAGAATTATAGCCAATTTACGGCGAGTGGTTTTCATAGGGCTATACGGTCTTATGTTAGTTGCGGGTAGCAAAGTATTTGCAGTTTGGTTTAAATCTTATAGCTATTTATCTTTCGCCTTACTTATGCAGTATACTATAGTTCAGCGTTTATCTTGCGTTTCTGAATTTGAATTATGTTGTATTCTGCACTTAATTAAGAACTGAGAAGTGCCTTTTGTTTCCTTATTGAACTAAGTAAGTGATTAGTTTTTGTTGATCATCAGCTTGCTATTCAATCACTAAAAATCGTCGAGGAAAAAGCAAACAAAGTTTGGACTAGTATTTTAACAAGGATTTTAAATGGCCAATTGTAGTACTTTGTTCATCTCTTTGCTTGATTAAAAACCTGGAACTCAGACAGTTTTCAGCTTCTAATTACCGTATGTCTGATTTCTACATTTGAAATTTGAATATGCAGCCACTCCTAAGTTTCTGAAGCCTGGAAGGATATTTGGAGAGAAGGAAGATATCAAAATTCTAATCTATGGCTACAATGTTTGATGGATACGTTTCTGATTCAAAAGGGCCAAAACATTTGTCTTCGCATCGCCTTGCTGGTTAACGTTTACGAGAGAGAGTTATCTGATGGATTGGGCACTCTGTAGCAAGGGTTCGTCAGTTAATGCTCGCAGGGGTCTATTCTAAGATTCTAAGGTATTGCTTTCTTGATTGCTATAGTATTCATTGTCATCTTGATGGTTAATATCCATGTCTCTAATCTTATATTCTTATGTAACATATGGATCCTTATGCTCAATGGTCTGGTGTCTGTATTTTGAAAATGGTTGAGATTCAGGCAAAAGTAATACGTTAAACCATTAATTCTATCTGCTATGTTACTTCCACTTCTCATATTATCTTGCATACTACTATTGTGACACTTTAAGCAATGAAACATGAGAATTTCTCATTAACTAGTCAGGTCGAACTATGTTAGATACTTTAAATGACTCTATGCATTAGCTGAGGCGCTATGTCATTGGTGCTTATCTTTTTCACTTTGCTAGAGGTCCAGTGTAAGTTTAAGTTTTGCTGGGACCTCTTTTATATCCCAATGTATCAGCTCCGGAGTTCTGAGCATAATGTTACTGATGTGGCACGAACATGTTTCATTTGAACATTGAACCCTATTTCAACTTGGGCAGGAATTGTTTGGTTTGGAAACACCTCGAATCTAGATCTCTAGATATCAAAAAGTTACACTAGTTAGTAGCTAACTACTCTTTAGGACTTTAGGTTACTGCCATTCCTCAAGATTGTTGAGTCCTTGTTTTTCAAACTCTGAAATTTTTTGAAACTACCGACTACGCTTCAGAGGACACTTCAAGAGTATTTGGAAGCATGCGAGGACATACGATCCTCTTTTGATCTTACATAATTATATGATCAACAAGGATAGAAGTGGTCTCGTTCACTAAACAGTCAATTTCTTCTTTTTTTTTCAAACTGTAGACAACTTCTTAGCTTCTATGAAAGATTAATTTTTCCTAAGCTTCACTATCATGATTGAACCTTTTTACTGAGCATAATATTCTTTTCTTTGGCTGATTATGATAAAGTTAATAGGCTCATAAATTGACAGTTCCTATATGGACATTCTAACAGTCGAAGTTGAAAGTTCTTTAGCAGAAGCTTTTATAGCTGGTTTGTCATTTATTATCAGTTTCGTGTAATGTTAATGACTAAATTACTACTTCTATTTTGGCCAAAATGGTCACTGTATAATAAATTAATTTAGCCACAATAAGTGCTTTTATTAAAAAGAAAAAAAAAATTGGTGGAAGAAACATTTTTGGCTGTTTAGGGGACATATCTAATGGATTTGGTTGATTTGCTATATAACTCGGCCTACTCTGCTCTTTGCCCTTTTCATTTTGGCTTTGACGTATCGAGATATCTCGTTCGGTTCCTTTCCACACTGATATATCTGCGGCAATACTATGCATCTTGGCTGAGATTTTTAACCATGGAGAGGATGATATACGGGTGAAGGTGCTACTGCGTTAGGGGAATGGCTTGTCAGTAAATTGCGGTGCCAGTTGCGAAGTCAGTAACATACTATGACGCGGTGAAGTTAAATGGTGCAACTATCTTGCTCATTTTTTCATCTACCTTGTTGGTGAAGTTTTCGACTAGGGTCAAATCAGTTAATTATCTGTTGTATTGATCAACTCAGTCAATTATCCGTCGCATCCGTAAATTTTGGATGCAACGGACTAACGGCTAAAGCTCAGCTATTTTGTAAAGATCTTTTAAATATAGGAAATACCATTGCGATAAGATGAAATTTAATTTACATTTGTCAAGTTATTAGGTCATTTTGAACCAAAATCAGGACAAATTTCCACGAGATCTCCAAATTCCAAGTGAAACTCTTGAGCCAGAGTCACAATCCGAGTCTGAGTAACATTGTTTAAACGTGTATCTATCACTCATAGTAGGACCTTATGTACTGAATGAATAGATGCAGTATCATGTAGTCTGTTTAATATGGCTCACCAGCTGACTGTCCATGTGAATTTTGTGACAAACCTCCTTTTTGCCTGTCTTGGTCATTTCAAGTTTCAACTAGTAGAGATAATACTCAATAGCCAAATTCAGTTCTTGTTTGATTAGGTGTCTCTTACTTCCTCCTCATTGTGTCATTAGTAGCATTATAAACCAGGCATCTATTGTTGAATATGATGTTGCTTGTTCCTACCATTCTACTTTTGGTACGTTCTTAAATTTATTGGGCCACTTTGCTTAGTGTTTGTGGCACATCACATGCTTATATGTGTCTCTCTTTGTGTTATATAAATCAAGATAGACTAGATTCTTATAGTACAGTTATCTGTATCTTTTTTATGCTCCTTTATATTTCAACTATGATTTTTCTGACGAACTATCTGATGCTGTCGAGAATCCATCATACTCCTCGATCTTAATTATTTTGTCTTCTTTGAGACTTTGACTGAAGTTAGGATTCAGGAAAAAAAAAATTATGAAATGAAATCTTTTACTAAGAGAAAATATGCATAATACAACTAAGATGGAATTTTAGTGCGTACTTAACTAAGGAGAAATATGGGATGATCACCATGTTTGTTTATCAGAGTTACTTATTAATAAGAGGATATTTAGAAAAATGGACTGAAAAGGAAATATGGCAATATAATTTGGATGAAAGAATAATTGATATGTTGAAGCTTCTTGTGGTACTTGCAGAGTGCTGTAATGTAGGGAGCTAATTTTTGCGCTTGAGTCGGTGCGTTGAGATTCATACTCTCATTTGATATGCTTAATACAATTATCATCAGAGGGTACAAATCACTTCCACCAACACAGGTGGACACTGTTTACCTTAAGATCATGAATGCAAGCAGTAGGGCTCGAATGCTTCTTGAACTTGTTTTGATTGAGGGTACTTATAAGTGGTAATGGCGCAAAATACAAATAAAGTAGTGGCTACCGAAAACTGGAAATGGTGGCGAGAGGTCAATAATTACCTCACAAGGTATAATAGTTTCTCGTCTTCCGACTAGGAGTCTAGGACAATGTATTATCTGTAAATGGGTGTAATAGATGCTCACCACCCTCCCCTTTGTTTTTTTTACCTCTGTCATCTTGCCAGGCTTGTGTGGACTGGGAGTAGTGGAGGCAAATTACAAAGGAAAGTAAAAGACAGTGATGAGAAGGAAGATGGCAATAAGCTATTAGGGTAATAGTTACCCACCTCTCCTCTAGGACAAAATATTACTCTCATAGTCTCATAGGAAGTAATAATTCCTTTGCTACCTCTTAATCCTCCCTTCACGCCCCCTTGCATTCCCTTCATCATACGAGTATTTTTTTTTTCTCCGTGGTTTTGAGTTCTATTATCCTCATAACAATAACTCCCAATCCAAGTGAGCCAATACAACTCGAAAAGGGAAGGAGATGGCGGGGAGAGAGAGGAAGAGAGGAGGGGGGTAGTAGGCAGTAGGAGCAATGATGTTTTCTTTCAAAAAGCCAGTTCGAACTTTGGATGAGAGTAATAGTTACCAAGATAACGAAACTTAAAATAAGAGGAAAATGGAGGAAAGTGGTGTTAACCAGTGGTAGTGGAGGGTGGAAATGAGGAAGGGAAGGAAATGATTTGGTGTAATAATTACCCATCACCCAATGCATTATCCCATATGAGAGTAATAGTTCCCCGTCTCCTTCTCTTTCCACCCTATTACACTATCGGCCGCCTTCCTCTATTTTCTTGTTTTTAGACTATTCCCGCGACAACTATCATTTTCATCCCAAGTAAGCCCTAAATCTTCGTTATATTGGAGGAAATTTAATTTGTCTTATATTTGTTGAAGGTAAGATGGATTTGTCCAACCCTTCCATCTCACTCTATCCAGTTTACAAATCAAACAAAGAAAATAATATCTATACTTCCCTTACCTATATTTCTTTTTAATCCCCCATCCAAACTAGAGTGATGATTTACCCCAGTTCAAGCACCTGCTTATAGTTTGGAAAGACGGTTTCTTAGCATAAGGAAATGACCTCCTTCCCTCCCCCGCATTGTATTGAATGAATTTAAACTAAGGGATTTTGAACATGAAGTAACCGAAAGTCTAAATTTTGTTACCTGCTGGAGAAAAGGTTGTGGATACTGGGACATGAGAACAATATACCATAAATTCTACCTAGTATCACTATAAATGTCAGATGAAGTGCTTTTTGGAGGAAAGAAAAACCTTTTTAGCTAATTTGGTCAGCAAATTTACATAAAATCCATCCCAGAAAAGAAAAGGGAGAATCTAAACAAACTTTCAAGCATAATATAGCAACCCCTACGTTTAGAAAAGAAGAAAAAAAGAAAGGTTCTTCCTAAATATATGTACTCAGAGCTTGAGAGAAAGATCAAGCTTTGTGGAGTCTTCCTGATTACTTTTCTCCAAAGTGTCGCCGCTCCACCAACCACCAGTGAGCCCTTCATCAACTAAGCCGAATCTACCAGAAGCTCCGCCTCTTGAGGCAGTGTCTCCTACAAGCTTTCCAACTGCTGGTTGTTGTTCAATAGGCAACCTTAACCACCCATTATGTCCGTACAAATTTCCGGACCCAGTAGAAGACATTGTCATGTAAGGAGGTTTATGGATCATTGAGTGTACCTGAATTCCAAGAGATCTATTAGGAGAACCATGTAGAGGTAATGAAGCAATGTTTGAATAATTCTGGTGTTGCTGTTGTTGTTGGTGGTGGTGCAAGTAAGGGTGG
Organism: Silene uniflora; assembly: GCA_018983105.1. Taxonomy (NCBI): domain Eukaryota; kingdom Viridiplantae; phylum Streptophyta; class Magnoliopsida; order Caryophyllales; family Caryophyllaceae; genus Silene; species Silene uniflora. The sequence continues at coordinate 19,642 of JAGPOY010000215.1, read as the reverse complement.
CCAAAAGCGGCTGCAGTGGCTGCTATGGTGGCTCCAATCCTCTGGTTTCGCTTTGCTATTGTCCGCTCTCGCTTGTGAGCGTTTTGATGTCCGCCTAGAGCCTGTGAACTGTAGAATTTTCTCTGACAGTAGTTGCATGAGAAAACCCTTGGCTCACTTTCGGATGCTTGTGGGGTTTCTGATGAACTCTGATCAGATGAACCCACGTTAATACAATCAATAAGATTGAGCTCCGTGTTGATTAAATCTAATGGGATTTGTGTCTGTGAGACCGTCTCTTGTTCATTGTCATCTTGTTCCTCTTCATTTGCTTGCTTCCCATGTATCTGCCACTGCGGCCTGTACAGGCAAGGAGGAGCAACTTTATGCGCCACCACCGCTGCAGCCGAGGTCATGCTTGATGTGCCTGAATGACATGGTTCTATGTCTGTTTGTTCCATTTATATACAGAAAGAATTTCTATTGCTCTTCTAGCTTATGCTGGATATTTATGAACTAGAGCAAAAAAAAAGCCACTTCTGGTATAAACAGAAGTATACAATAAGACTGTATTTTGTGTGTAAGTCTGTTTATGTGGATCTATGAGCAAAGGGTCTTATTTATTCACTCCTAAGAGTTTATTCTATGGGACACTTCACGTTATTCCTATATATCTAGTCTAAGGAGAGCCTATGGGCTATGTTTAAACAACTACTTGTCATATTTATATTATATTTTATTCTTATGGAATATGAATGTGCCCCATTTACCATGCCAGAAACCAATTAAATTAAAATAGAATGAAAAGGAGAAAATAAATTGTGTACAAAATTGCTTTTCTTTTTCAATCTCTAGATCATCTTCCTTTCATTGGTTGGTTGGACCCCATCAATTGTAAAAAGATACAAGTTGGAGAAAAACTCAACGCACTTGGTGAGACAAAAGTTTGATGTAACACGAGTTCTCTACTAATAATAACAATACCTTTAAGACTCTCGTCTATTACCCTTATATCTTACATATAAAGAGATTTTTCTCAAGTGTCGGGCAATAAAAATTAGTCGAGAATAATGGACTTGGAATTGCTTTATTATTCATGATACAATAAGCGTCGATAATTCAATAATCCATTTTGATAAAATAGAAGTTTAATGATTCATTTTGATGTAATAAAAGTTTGTTTCATGATATTTTCATGACTGAAGTCCATGTGGCTAACTATCTTTTGGTTTTGGAAGCTAACCAGTAACAAGTAGGAGATGATGTGGTGATGGGGAGACAATTGAAACCTTGTACTACAGATCAGACAATCAGCCACAGCTAGGTTGTCCCATGTTACTTGGGGTCTGTTCCTTTTGTAAGTTTTGAGGAGGCACCCACTTTTTTTGGGTGTCCCCCACAATTATTAATTTGCCCTTAAACAGGCTGATTTCATATTATTTTGGTGTACTTCTAACACTTAGTAACTGTTATTCTTGGCCAAATTGATGTTGTAGACCTTTCACCAACTAGTGATCTCTTTTCCTGGTGTTTGGGTGGTACCCTCTTGGATCCCCCTTTGTCTTAGTGCTTTGGTTGCTCTCATAAACAGAAAGATAGCGGTATTATTCTTAGCACCTCTATGGTATGATAAACCGATAGGGAGTTTTGGATAAAATGAAATCGGCTTTACACCTAAGTTTGCTGACGCTTATGAAGTAGTTTTGGACAAATGGAAAGTGTTTGCATACATTGGTATTGAACTCTGGTCATGACTACCTTCTACAACTCGAATCTGAGTTTGCTGATACTTGTTATTGTGACGTCTTGTAGCTTTTTTATCATACAAAAGACTTTCTTCTTTTGATGTACTTCCTTGGAGATTAAGTGATATGCTTTGCCTTCATTGGCTTCTTAATGATATGTCGACACATACTACTCCGTACTATAATTGAATGCGTTGTCTAATACGGAGTAACTCTAAATGAATACTGATGTGCCCTTGCGTACTGTGTATTAGCATAGATACATCAAGCCTTGATTGCTGTTTGTATAGGTTAAAACGAGTATATTTGTTTATCTAACTTTTTTTTTACTGCTACTATGACATGGCGTGTGTAGTATTGCGGTAAATGTATTTATCGACAGTACCTCCTGTTATAAATGACTACGTATGTACGAAGTAGTTTTTCTTTTTAATAAAAACTTAGCCTGCATTAGAGTTGATTACCATGGAAAACGCATAAATCTCTTCCCTAATTTGGTATATTGTTTCATTTTCAGGATCTTGACTACTACAAGTCTACAAACATTATTTCAGTATCTTAAGGGTTTCTATACACTGCTGGATCTCCACTATACAGGCGTACTCCGAAAATACAGAGGTTTGCTATTATATTCCTGGCTACTTGTCCTACGTTCTAGTTCGTACTCGTAACTCATTAGGTCTCTGAATGATTCCAGACTTTAGTATTATTTTACATTTATTTGTTTATAAAAAGAGGTTATCTTATCATAATTGGCAACACCGCAACAGTCAAATAAACAAGTATAGTGGAAGTACTTGAAGCATGCATCTTCATAAGTTGTATCTCTAAATCTCGATTTTCTCTTAGATTTTGTTAAACAGTTAAAATCCCTTTTAGTGGAACTCGCCAGTTAGCACTTAAGTAGCTTTACATTAAACAAATATGAAAGCATATGTAGACATGTCAGAGTATTCTCCTCTTGTTCCGACCCCTACATACCCCTATACAGGGAGTAGATTGGGATCCTTTGTAACTTCTAGGAGTCATTTTCCCTGTATTAAATGATGGAAAATATTCTACTGAGAAATGAAATATACCGTATGGAGCAGCATTTTGAGGTAGTTTTATGTAAGACGGTTTTACATTAATGTAGTTGTAAACGGATCCAAACACAACCTCTATCAGTGGGTGAAAGTGGTTACTAAAAGATTCCGTTTTGCGATAAATTTGTGTAAACCGTCTTACACAAGTATTTCTGTTTGTATATTGGATTATTGGTTTAAGACTTAAGTATATTGAATAGTTTTAAATTATTGCGCCTTTTCCCTGCAGAAGGTTTTGAAGACTTCATAATTGTAAAGGAAAATCGATTTGAATTTTCAATTTATCATTCACGAGTGTGCTGGAATTGTCGCCTGTCAAAATCTCATCGGTAAGTCATACATTTATGATTTATGTAAATGGATTAGGGTCAAATTGTTTTCTCATTTTGTGAACCATTATTTAAGGTTGTGATTGCTCGAAGAGAAATGTTATGTTGCCTTCTTATAGGACGTTTTCTTAGGTACGAGTCGTACGACGTCCTCTTAGATCATTGACAACATATTTTCTTGACAAAGATAGTTCTACTTCTAGTCCATGAAGTTTACACTCTTGGATTAGTATTTTAACCATTAGTTACCTCATTTATTGAGTCCAATATTTACAATTTTCTTTTTTCATTACAATTGTATTACCGTTTTCCAGTAAAAGGAAGTGCTAGATTGGTCAATATCCTCTTGTCTCGAGGTTTACATCTGACGGAGTAATTGTTTTCTTAGGCTGGAACGTCCGTTGTGGTGTTATTGAAGTATAACTTGCTAGCTTATTTAGATATCAATGAACACAAAATCTCACTATCTATATTAAGTTTGCATTTGGTCTTGTGTTATGTTGATCAACCTATAACAGCCTCATAATATGTATAACGTACTGTATAAACTACTATAAGATCGTTGTACATCGTTAAACATTCTTAATAGTATTATACTCCATACTCGAGTGAGTATAGTAAGAGAAAGAAGTCGGACAAAGAGCCAATAAAGACCGGCAACGTGTCAAGAGGAGATGTGGGTTGTCTTATTTATGGAGCACTGTGGATATGTTGACAAGTGGCCGACAAGTTAATTGGGATGGTGAGGTGGAGTACTCTTATAAATACTTAGTTTAGTTTAAGGGAGTGTGGTATTCTATGCTGTATTATTAGTTTAACATCATCAAATCCATAAAGCAAACTCCTGAGATAAGTATAATCTTTGCTTTTCATTTTATTATGATTGAAACCAAACTTCATCTGACTTTTGCCTAATATCCCACGTAGAGCTATGGCTTTTTAAACCAACCAGCGAGCTAGGAAAGGGGTAGGGAAACTTAGTGAGTGCACTTTGATTTTTTAGGGCGGCTATTATTTAGCTCATTTTCTCTTGAAATTTGAATTTGTGCCTCTTGAATTCAACACAAATTCTTTTATAAGACTCCTTCAAAAAAAAAAAAACTTTTATAAGAGACGGAATGTAAAACCGGCTTATATTTTACCTAAATACCCTCCCGCAACGTCTCTTATTAACTACCCATCTAGTATGGGGTATATAGGTTTTCAGTTAATGGCTTACACTAATTTAGTACAGAGTAAAAAACCGTTTTAATGTTTTATATAAGACCTAGTTAATTCAACTCTTTACTATCATAATTCATATCTATATTGATTATTTTACAAGTATCAATTATCGTATATCATATTACTTCCATCATCCTAAAAATGTCATCATTTTTCGATACTGGCTTGTTTGAAGTATATATAGCAGTTTTCATACTCTCGCCAGTATGGATGTACAATTTTATTGTTGTCCTAATTTGTTTTTGCTTTTAGAACATACTTCCTCTGTTTTATTAAATTGTTTACGTTTTTTCAAAATTCTCCACACATATTTTGAAAAACGTTAAGAATTCAATGGGACAGAGGAAATATAAATTACTCATTTGTCCCACCATATCATTAGTACCTTAAACCAAATATTTTTGTTTTGGGCATGTATTATATTATAATCACACAATTTTCGTGTATTGGAAGATATTTTTTTGACAAGGGAAGTAAGCTCCAGCTTAGATTAAATTTCATTTTTTGTTGTTGGAATTTTGATAATGAGATGTGGGAGTAGTTGTTGGAATACCTGCACCCTTTTGTTGCCATGGACTTTGTACTTATTTCTTGTTTGACAAAGAAAAAGTCTCAAGGCTAATTGTGTTATACAGATTTTAACCCTAGGCCATGAGTTTTTTATTCAATAATTTTACCTCCAAAGCACTTGCACCATTAGCTTTGTACTAATTGTTATTATTATAGTATAAGAAGACCAATCATGCTAATTTCAAACTAAAGAAAAGCTTTGAAATGATTCCACGTTTCACAGTTTTGTCTAATCAAATTTAAACCAAATCTCTTTATGAGATCTCTTTGTCTGTCCTGATAAAGATCGAGCTGCTTGACATCTGAATGAGAAGAAAGCTCAACTTATTAGAGGACTTCTAGTCTTTAAAATGCATTAAAAATTAGCAACAACAATTAAATTAAGTTGTTAAGTTGTAACTACTCATAAAAGTTGATTAACTTGTGAGGTCTTTTCATAGTTTGTAGGCATGATGACCCATCTAACTATGTTACTTAAGCTTCTTGAGTACCTAACCCCACTTCATAATACTTTGTCTAGGTTTTTTTTTTTAAAATTTTTTTCAACTTTTGACTTCTGATCTAGGCCATTTTAATCTAGGTAGTAGTTAAGATCGAATTTGGTTAACCTGATATGATTATGTGGAACTGATGCTATGGGTTTATTTTATTTTGATGTAGGGAAACTACGTTGTGTCTATGCATCATCTTTGCAAGTGTTGAAATTTAAATTTAGAAAAGTGTCACGCGTTAGATATGGGGAAAAAATTTCATTACGAGTACGGAGTACTATTTAGAAGGTTAGTTTTTTCTTGGGTTAATTTAGAAGGTTATTTTTTTATTTTTTTTTGAAAGGGATTTAGAAGGTTAGTTGAAATTACTATCCATTGTATTAAATCTTGGTTTCGATTATGGTCTCGAGTCTTGTGATCTCATATCGCTAAATTACTCCACTTCATACTTTGGCTTTTTTTTTTTTTTAAAATTATTTTCAATTTTTGACATCTAGGCCATTTCAATCTAGGTAGTTGTTAAGATTGAATTTGGTTAACCTTGTATGATTATGTGGAACTGATGCTGTGGGTTTATTCTATTTTGCTGTAGGAAACTATGTTGTTTCTATGCAACATCTTTGCTAGTGCTGAAATTAAATGCAGGAAAGTGTGAGGCCTTCTGGGAAATAATTTCACTAGGGTGCTATTAACAAGGTTAGCTGATACTACTGTATCCATAGTATTAAATCCTGGTTTCGATCATGGTTGTGAGTCCTGTAACCTCCTATCGCTGAATGTAGCAATATTGCTTCAAAATATAGTAAAAGATAGTAGTAACCTCCAAAACTTAATAAATCTATGACATTTGAATTCATGCAACTACCTATTAAAGGTTGTTGACTTGTTATGTTTTACGCTAATGTGCTCTCAGAAGCGTAATGTAATTGTGAATGGTAACTAGTAAGCACTTTCTAGCATGAATTCTTAAATAAGACGGTCTAATTATATAAACTTCTTGTGAAACTGCGTCATAGACGATTTATGTATTGGTTTACGATAAGATAAACTAATGAATAAGTGAGTTAGTATGTATCAGCTTGTACATGGCATGGACAGCTTTTTTCCAAGAGAATGCTTTAAGACGCACCAAAGTAGTTGCATTACCGCAGAAAGGCACTCCGATGCCGCGTCACATGCAATTTGACTCTTGTTAATCCCATGCATTATTCCAATCTAATAATCAACCTTTGTTTGATTCTATTCACTTTATTTATTAGGTCCATCAAGTTCCATACATTGTGAGTGCATGCTCATATTTTTTCTAAATTGTTTGATTTGAAATAGGAAAGTGGCTATCTGCCCATCTAACAGTCCTTTCTCTGACTGCTTTTCTATGTGAATGAAAGTAGTTTTCTGATTGGTTCAGCTCATCTAATGCATGTCACCTTTCTTGGTTTTCTATCATTTAGTTTAGTCCTGTATTCAACTCAGTAAGACCTTACATCATTATATAATCGCAAAGATTCATATTCAATACTTGTAGTTGAACAACATGATCTGAATTCTTTATTTTTGATCTAATTTAGAAATTGTTTTTATATAATAGGAATGAGATGAGATTATTCGTGTGTTATGATCTGATATGCCTGCTTTCTTTCATCCTGTAGTTGCTTGTTTCTTCTTCAGTCCTTTCTCTGAAATGCTTAATAATTTGATTTTGCTGACTGTCTGTTTAGTTGCTTACCATACTGAGTATTATGGAAGAAAACAAAACAAAGCATCAAGTCATCAACACCAAAGAAACAAAACATAAATAGTAGGTTATGATCTGATATGCCAGTTTTCTTTATTTCTTGTTTTGGGTTGTTACGATTTTCTGATTTGGCGACTGAATTCGGTCGCCCGTTGGGCTATTTCAGTCGCCAAATTGGCAACTGATATTTGCGGTCTCTAAAGATAGTCGCCCGTTTTGTTATTTCTGGTAGCGTATGGACTACTCCTACCATATTTCCTCACGTTTATAAAATAGCCTTATTACTTATCGAAAAGAAAGTAAAGAATACATCTTTCTCATCTTCTTAGTGGGTTATAATTAGAAATAGGGTCAATAATAGCATGATTCCATGCAGCTCTCCTGTCTTAGAAAGATCAAATCCAAATTCTGAAACTGACATTATAATGAACTGAAGTTCTGGAGTTTGAGCAAAGTAATCTCTTTGTTGTGACTTATGAAGTCAAACTTTCCAACTGTCAAAGACATAGCCCAAAAGCATCATGTTTTACTCCTGCTTTTTTTTCTTCCTTTTTTTTTGTTGCTTTTAATTTACTGTATTAATGATGTGCAAAGTGTCTTTCAGGTTTATGATCCAATATATATTCCTTGCTGGAGAGCAAACAAAAGACACACTTTATCTGGTAATATCCTTTGCCATAAAGACTCTTGTTATTCTCTGTTGGCTCTCTTATATGCAAAAATAAGGTGCTCTATATTTGGTTGCCTTCTTACTTTAGTTAGGCTGACTTCATCTCATCTTTACCTTTTTTTTTCCACTTTTTTATGCTTCTAATCTGCCTTTTTCTTCTTTGCATCTTTCTCAACAAGTTGTTTTTTTGCCAATAATGTGGTATACTATACATGTAATTAAATTAAATACTCCGTTTGATTTACTAAAAATTATTCGAGTCAATTTTAAGTCGGGAAAGATATTGATCCTACTATTTTTGTGAAGTCGATCCACTTAATCGAGTAAAATGAAGAATCAAATCACTAATCCACTAATTTTATGTTGCTATATTATGTGGTGTCGATTTTGTCCGCTCTTATCGTTGAAAGGACATATATAAATTTAATAGGTCGATGGTGACATAGAGTCTTTTATTAGATAATCTCACATGTAAAATCAATTAGTTTCCTATATACCTCAAGTAAGATGGTTTCACAAATGTTTTTCATAACGATAAGTGGTCGAATGTTCTGTATTAATCCAAACTATTTATTTATAATGTGTACAAATAACTTGTTTACTTTGGTTTTTGTATTATGTTTTACCCCCTTTTGTTTCACTTTTCCTTTTCTATATTTTCGTATTTTGAGGTGTGCGTTCACCCATGACGATTCTAAAGGATGATTTATGTCAGCCGGCCCCAAATCATTTAAGGATCAATGCTCTGATGTTGTTGTTGCGTTTGTGTACAGATAACTTCAGTAGTTTGTAATGAGTTGAGCTGACCCAGATTCTAAAGTGACCCGAAATTGCTTGCACTGATTTGAATTGATCCGACCCAGCCCAAATGTTATGATCCAAAACTCGAATTGGCAAGATTATGGCCCGAAACCATTGATCCGAAAAACTAACCCGACCCTATTAACCTGTTTCCTTGAACAAGACTGTATCAGGTGGCATTGGGCCTAAAATTCAGCAATTTTGCTGTTTAATTTTATCTCAAGGATTGTGTCCTCTGACCCGGATAGTCCAGTTAGGCTTCAAGTTTCATACGCCAATCCTGGTACTCAGAAATGACAACTGGGCCCAGAGGACACTGGTTTGTGGTTTTAGAGAAAACGATGAATTTTAATGGGCCTATGGCCTACGTTACTCCGATTCTTCTAATTTCCTCGCGTATCTGTACTCGACATTCGGATATGGGTATAACATTTGGACACCTTATTTTAGACCAAATATGCATATTTTTCCACATGATAGCCTAGTCTAACACTTGGACATGCACCTTGTGTCTGATATTTTTAAATGAGTCTGAGTAACATAGTCTATGACTTTTAACGTTAGAGCTTTTTATTTATAGGAGGTACTGATTGTTTTAGTTTTTCTCTCTTTTTACATATCGTCCACTTCCTTACCTTTGATTAAAATAACTCTCACAAAAATATAAAAGGTAAACAAATGATTGAGACGGACGGAGTAGTAGAATTATCGTACAAGTTACAAGTTAGATGTATTTTGGATGAGCTAAGATCCTCTTCCTTTCTTTTAAAAAAAATGGAAATTAAAATGTCCAGTTCAGTCCAACGATTGAAATTCAGTTTTAAAATATCCAGTTTAGTCTAACAACTCAGAATCAGTTTTGATTGATCTCATACCTCTACTAAAAACATAACGAAATAATGCATGTCTTTTAATTTCATTGTAAATTGTTTTCATAAGCGTTATTAATATAGGTATGAGGATAAGTTTGGAATGAGTTATACGCCTATTTTATATTTTGTATTTGATTATAAAAAATTACATGATTTTTACCTTAATCCCATGAGGTATGGTTTTCTCAAACTCATACTACCCCAATATGTATCCAAATTTAGAAAGCAACTAAAATGTTGCGTAAAATTGAAAGATTGTTATGAAATAATATCCAAGTGTATATCCATTGTCTCTAGAACTCTCTAAAATCTTAAGTCTCTCACGAAAACTCTTTCTTGGAAAACAAGATATCTTGTATATATTATTATATTGTATTATTCCATCCCAGGTATGTATATAAATAGAGACTTTAATCTCATAATAATATACACATCTGATTACCTCTCTAATCTCTCTTCTTATTATTCTCTTTATTTCACAACATAGATGAATATCGTTGGCTTGAAATTATTTTAAATATTTGTTGTTCTCTTTAATATGAAAACCTTAGATTTATTTTGCTATGGGAATTATGCTACAAAAGGGTCCTGATTTTTGCAGTACCCATTTTACTCATCACAGTACATTATTGTCAATTATACCCTTCACATTTCCCCCCTCATTTTCTCTCTCTAATCTTTCCCCAATGTATTCTCTAATTTCACACATCAATTTTCCTTTAATTTCATATCACCTTATTTCCGATTACTCATGACTATGTACAGTACATGACAAAAAAAATTGAAAAATCAAAGCCACTTGATCTTACGTGCCCTCTAATGAATGTATACAATAGTGTTGAAAGAATTGGGTGAAAAATTAGAAAAACAAAGTAATTTGTGTATTACATACAAAATTACAAATACCGTACATTGAAAATAAAGCAAAACCATGTACTACATTACTACGCTACCTTCTATACTACTTTGCTGGCCGGCCGAACCACCACCACGAGTCCACGACTGCACCCTCCAACCACCGAACCAAAGTTTGAAAGTCGCCCAATTCTCACGTCGGCAACGGAAATTAAAACGGTCCAACCATACCGGTAACACTGACCACCGTCGAACCACATCGGAGATGCTGACCACCGTCAACCCCGCCATAGGACACTAATTAACCCTGAATTAATTTAGACATGAACCCTAATTAGAAGGAATAGAATTGTATAAAAAAAGTTAATTAAAATTATTAATATGGGATTAACGAATTAAATACCCGCTCTTTCATTTGAATAACCTCGTAATTATTGATTTTTAAGGAGTTTGAAGAAAGTTAAGGCTCCGTTTGGCAAACCATTCCAGGTACCTGATTTGGTAAAAGTAGCTTATTTGACTAAAATTTCAGGTATCTTTTTTTCTTTTGACGCGTTTGGCAAACACCTTATTTGATTAAAAAAGGTACCTGAAATGAAATGCTACCTCATGTAGCATTTGAGAAATCAGGTACATGATTCATTTTTATCTTTCTATTTTGCCCTCAAATTTTCATCAATTAAAAAAACCTCATTTAATATAAAGACAACCTTATAATTAATTTTTTTTTGTATGAATTTAATACTCCCTCCCATTCACTATAATGTTCCCCTTTGCATTGGGCACGGTACTTTAGGAAAAGCATTAAATTATAAGTAAAAGAGTTGTGTGGAGTTGGTGATAGGAGAGAAGGATGAATTATTAAGAATTAAATAAGGAATTGTGGGGCCAAAACATTATGAAAAGTAATAAAATAGAAGTAAAAGAGTTGTGTGGGGTTTGGTTATAGGAGAGAGGAATGAATACAATAAGAGTAAAAGTTACCAAAAAGGGAAAGGGGAACATTACTTGAATAATCCGTTTTGGGAAAGAGGGAACATTATAGTGAATGGGAGGGAGTAGATAATTAATTTTTTATCTATATAATACATTTTTTGATGAAAACTTGTATTTTTTTTTTACCTAATCGTGATATATTAATTATTGTTCTCATTCTCTTGGAAACATGTTGAGACTTGAGCAAATATAACGAAAAAACTACATTATGACTTTATTACAAACAACGCAACGACAATAATACAAAAATAATACCAAAAACATAAACAATAGCAATAATAACCATGTCCATTTACGTCATTTGGTCAAATATCAGCTACCTTTTCAGCTACTCTTCCTAACAGTTTTAATAATAATCAGGTACATTTTCAGGTCGAAAATTTCAGCTACGTTTTCAGTTACCTTTTCAGGTTTCAGCTACATTTTCGGGTTCCAGGCACCTTTTCAGGTTTCAGGTACCTTTTCAGCTAGTTTTGTCAAACGGAGCCTAAGATTTTAACAATAAAGAGAAGGTAGAGAGAAGGAAGAGAGAATTAGGTTTGTTGTTTTTGAGTGAAGAGTAGACAAATGGAAATTTTGTGTAAAAAGTATTGAGATGAGTAAAAATCGTACCGCGAAAATAAATTATGATTATAATGTATGAGTAGTTAAGTAATGAATACAAATTTACAAAAAAAAAAATTCTAGTTTTGACAAATATTTATAGATGCAAAACATATTTGTTTTAGAGAACAAATCACAGGACAATACTAATTGCAAAATTGTACGAAATACCTGATTTAAAGAAGGAAATATTTGCAAAATGTTACCTATTATAGTTAAGCTTTTTCGGAATACATATTAAACTCATTTATTCAAAATACTGCATACGAAGTTATAACTCGCCCAAATTGCTACTTAATAACCTAGATTAGGTCTTAAAAGTGGTAAAATCATCAAAAAATCGTAAATTAATATGGTATACCCATTTTGCTCGTCTTTAAACCCTCATTCAATACCTTCTTTAACTCTTATAGTACCTATAATTAGCTTCTAACACCAGCACCAGTGCACCACCATAACGCTACCCCAATTCCACCATTCTTATTTTTATGTCCACAGACTTAACACCACCACCCAACCATGCCTTCAACATCATGTTGCTTTAGCCACATATACAATTGAACGCTGCCTCCTCCTTAATAATCCAGCCACACCCTTCACCGTATCCACCATCATCGCACCCAAATCCCTAACCAGCGAGAACAAAGAGTGATTTATATAAGTGTTTCGAAGTATGAGAATGCCTTATATAAAACAGAAAAAGTGATATTTAGTATCTTAGAAATCTTCTAACTATAATTTGCAAGTTTTCCAAAAAAAAAAAAAATCAAAGTATTTAACTATTACTACCCTAATATGACTCTTAGATCATGTTCTTTTCGGCTGAAACGAGTTGAATTGAATTATATGAAGTAGAACTGAATCGAACTAAATTAAATAGAACTGAGCTGGAGTGAATGTAGCTAAATTAAGAGTTAATTTTGTGAATAGATAAGCTAAATAAGATTGATTAAACCTAAACAGAATTTAACGAAATAAACGAAATATAGCTGAGCAAAACCGAAATAAGGTGACGTTAAGCGAGAAAGAACAGTTTCTTAATTTCAATCTCATACACTTACCAATCAAACACTTGCATAACTATAATCAACATATCCCAAGTTTAAAACTCTTAATATTCCTCATGATTGAACTGGCCTTACATGTATGATGTATGTGGATGTGGGCACCTGGTCCTCTCACAAATAGGTAACTGAACATAGAAGTTGGTCAAAAGGGTTGGCATGCCATTCATCAATTTAGTTTTATGTACCAAAGACACGTCATGCACGTGACTCCAAAAGCCAAGGAATCTCAAAGATCTTATAAACAAAGCTGAATCTTTCACAACCTATAAACAACTCACTAAATATTTGTTTTGGGTGTCAGTGCTCTTATAAAGTTCCCCTACTTTGCATAATTACACCTCTTTATTAACCCGAATTCTCGTTTAAGACGGACATTATCCGTTTTAAACTTAAAATGAGTCAAATATATATACCAAATTACATGATAAGTTGTCTAAAAAGTGCCAAAAGTTTTATCGTTACTACTACAATGTGATAGTATTTAACCCGTCTTAAGCTTAAGACGACAAATAGTGTCTGTCTTAAGCAAAACTTACTGATTCATTAATCTATTATGCCCATTCATTTATTGATTTAGCATTTTATAATAATGAGATTAGTGCTAATCTTGTTTTCTCCACAATGTTCTAACATTGATCACCATTCAATGAATCAATTCATAATATGGTTCAAGTTTACTCTTTGATTCCCAATGTTCTTATACTACCATTACCACAAATATACTAATTGTTTAGTAATCAATTGATTAAGTAATCAAACAATTCTGATTAAGTAATCAATTGATTAAGAACTAGGTTACCTGTTTAACATAAATAATTGGCTTTTATATTGCGCAATACAGTTGTTTAGTTAGTTGATGGATCGTTTGCTACGTATACATTTAATAAGTGAGGTGATTCACTTACAAATAATCATGTGATGTTGTCTTAAAACTAATTGAAAATTACAAAATCTCGTCAAGTAATTCGTTAATTTGTTTAGGTTAGATCCTTGATCTTACATTCATATAATTGATAATAGCTAGGTTGGCGCATGAATTAGCACAAGCACAAGTTTCACTGTTACCTGGTAATAAGTAAATATGCTTAGATTGACGATTATTGTTAGCCACATGGTTAATTTTGATCTAAAATTGATGAATATACTTGTAATACTCTTGATGGGTTATACTACCGGACTTTTATCGAAGATGACTTGACCCAATTGTTAAGATGAAATATCCTAACAACTGGTTTATATCCAAGCGCCTCTTCACTATATTGTATTGCCTTTGTAGCGTATTTGACATAAAAATAATGTCGAACATTTTGGCAAGTAAATGACTAAATCAACACAATAAGCTGGCCGGCAATTAACAAGTGATTGCAAAACACAACCAAATTATAAAATCAACGATGATTTTGTTGTTCGAATTACATGCATTTCATATTTTCTGATGCAGCCGTCTTCATTCACGTACATACTCTCCACTAAGTCGATCGTACCGTATTTCCTTTCCAATCATACACCAGTTTGGTAGCTCATGATAGATAAACAAAGTGGCTTTTTAATCACATTTGTCGTTTAATATTTGATTATACCGTCTAGGCCAGGTCCTAATGTTTGCTCCAAATTTGATAATTCTCTATAATAGGTAATATAGTACACGATTAGGTTAACTTGCATTATAGTCGTAAACTCAGGGGCGTCAAAGGCTATGTGCAGGCGTGGTTGGTGTTGGTCACCGAGTTTACAAGCTTTATTAAAAGAATTCAATATAAACCTTGATGTATGGTACACTTGTGCATTTTTGTCTTTTTTCAGTAAAACATCTTCCTCACTCCATAGTCCATTCATTTGTTTACCTTTATTGGTAACGGATACCCTAGCTCAAATTCAAGCGTACAATAAAATGATGATGTATGAGAAGATTGTTTGTTAGTGTTATTTCAAGGTAATGCAATACATAGTACAAATTAGGTACTCCATCATGTAGTAAGATTAGGGTAGGTTCTAACCTCCTTTTCTTTTATAATTGCACTAAATTTGTGTCGTTTTCCATAAAAAAAAAACACATTCTAACAAATGTAATATTCATTGGTAAGACTAGTTCGAGTTCGTATAATTAGTCAAGTGCTTGTGATCGACCTTGTGTCACCCTTATCTGGCTATCTATTTGTATCGAATATTTTGTTTATCGGTATATGTCTTATTAGGCATAAGGTATTTTAGTTACGATGATATATTTGTTACATGTTTGAAACCCCGACACCTTAAAAATTGTCGCTATAACTCTCTTTATGTTAAAAATTATCGTTATTACAAATCTTAAATACCTTTTTATTCTTCTTCTTAATGCTAAATGGGATAAGGAAATTGTGGAAAATTAATTAATAGCATACTCATCCTTACAATATAATTACCTCTCATGATTATCCAAACATTAAGCTTGGCACCTTATTCCTAAATATTTAATAACAATCCCATACCACTATAATATTTGTTTGAGAAAATGGGCATGCATGCGTTGTTCATAAAAATGAGAGACCATTAAAGCAAGCTTTATGCCTAAAGCAGCTAAAGTGAACTCTGATTATAGATGCCCTTAAAAAGATGGAAACCCTCTTTAAAAGTCAAGGTTTATCAATACTTAAACATTAATCTCAGTAGCTTTATGCAACACAGACAACATTAGACTGTCTCAGCCTTACTTTACAATTGAGGAGTGCAGATTATTAGTCACTAAACTAATTAGGTTATTTGCCATTTTTCTCATCTCATTTGCCATGCAATGTACAAGTATATACTTTGAGATTTGTATTGAACTTCCTCAATAAAGCTTGTAAATTCGGTGATCAAAACTGAACGCCCTATTTTGCCGCCGTGATTGCCCAAGGCTTCAGACGCCCCTGGTTCAGATTAATGCAACGTAGGATCACAAAAATAACGAAGTTTTTGTTTTGAAAATTCACATTGCCTTTTTTAAAATCTTAAATGTGGCGTATTTCTTGATGCTAATTAAAATAGTTTTTATAAAAAGAGACAAAAAAAAGGTAGATAAATGATTGGAATGGAGGGAGTATTAGATTAAACAAGACTATTAAATACTCGTAGTTTCACAAAGTATTCGGAGTAGTTTTATCCAATTTTATTTTATGATCAATTCTGAACTGTACTAGTTTACCCAAGGTCTGCAAGTCATAACTTAAGTTCATTTTTACTTAGTTTTGGTGCCTAAAATGATCCTTCAAAGGCCTTACCTCTGCAACTCTGAATTGGCCCGTGAAGGGGGAGGCTCGACTTTATCTTGACTTGGCCAGGAAGTGTTACGACTTTGGGCTCGCTTGGAATGGGAGTAATTATTAAGGGAGTAATAGAGGCTAAAATAAGAAGAAATGGAAGGAGATTGGTGGTTTGTGGTGGTTGTGGAGGGTGGAAAGTGGTGGTGAGGGAGGAACTATTACCTCCATATGGGGGTAATGCATTACTTGAGGGGGGAGGGGAGTAACAATTACCCCCTAATTGATGGACTATTACACTATCTTCCCCCAACTCTATCTCCAACCTCCATCACTTTCCTCCATTTTTTAGTTCATTTAAGCTCTATTACCCCCTTAATAATTACTTTCATTCCAAACGAGCCCTTAGGGTGAGCTAGACCAAAACTTTCATTGGACTCTCACCAGACTAAAGTGAACTTACCTGAATAACCTGATCCGCACTCGAATCAAGGATCCGAAATCCAAATTTATTAGGAAATAAATATAATCGTTGGACTTCAACCATCACCTTAAGGTTTTGGTTGAGATGGTTCATCTATCATGGTATCAGAGCCAGAGTGACCGTTGGTCACGGGTTCGAATCCTGGCAACCCCAATAACTCATGAAGTGGAATTTTAGTACCAAGTTTGGGTGGGCCTGTGCACTAACCACTCTTCGAGCCCTATGGGCACTCGAGTGAGGGGGCGTATTAGGAAATAAATATAATCGTTGGACTTCAACCATCACCTTAAGGTTTTGGTTGAGATGGTTCATCTATCAAAATTAACCCGACACGAATGTTTAGTATTGCAAACTGTCCGTTATCTCTAAATAACATGATAACAACCCATCCGAAAATGTCCCGAATTTGAAATGGCGTGGCCTGACCCGACCATGTCCGAATTATTATGAACACCAACTCGTACTCAATCAGATTGACCCGTTTACCAGATTTAACTCCCACAAAATCACAAAAGTCTTGTACTAGTCTCTCCTCCATTCATTTTCAAAACCTCAATCTATCCATAATCCATACAACAAGACACAAGTTGCAATACACATCTAAGTTCACACTACCGATACCACTTTAAATGTGTATCAATCAAGTTGAACAAGTAAAATCCACCCGCGTTTATGTTATGCTACAGAAGAAAAAGGCAGAAGACAAAAACATAGATGAGACTAGGTTGGTATTAGATGCCTTCGGAATTTAGTTTAGGTCAAGATACGCTTAAATTTTGTGTTTGCAATACATGTTGGTTTTTCTTCGTCGCGGCATGTAAAAGTAGCTTTCGCCATGTTTAGTTGCTTATTAATCCTACTACACTACCTACTGCGGTCTGCGGAGCAATGAACCTATAGATCACCCGTCTTTAATCCCACACATCAATTACGGAAACGTACTTGTCATTTACACTCTAATCAATACTCTTTTTATGCTTCATTGCTTATTAGTTATGACTAAGCATGACATACAATAGCCGGGTTTTTTCGACTTCTGTTGCGTCCAGATCCATTCGACTAAATCATAATCACATTCAACGAATTCAAGTAAGGACGTACGTCAATTTCACACGCACCCGATCAAATCCGAACCACCCTACTCTAAGCTTTCATTCAACTCATCTCAGTTCAGTTCAGTTTACTTCATTTCAGCTCAGTTTACTTCATTTCAGTTCAGTTTACTTCATTTCAGCTCAATTCAGTTTACTTCATTTCAACTCAGCTCTTTGATTCTGTTCTTTTCTGCTGAAATAGGTGAACTGAACTGAACTTAATGGAGCTGAACTGAAGTAAGAGTTAATTTGCAAATAGATGAACTCAGTGGCGAATCTAGGATTTATAAAATGAGGGTGTTTAATAAAATTTACACCAAAATATTTTTTCTTGAATCAGGGCCGTTCCTGTCATTTCAGGGGCCTTATGCGAAATATTTAAAAAGTAGGCCCCTTTTAACAATAACTTATATTAATATCTATTTTAATTAATGCTTGATAAATACGAAAACAATCCGATAATGGAGAGCCTTAGCAAGGTTCATCGATGTACTTATTTTTAATTATGATAAACGCTTCTTTAAAATATCATCATATTGTCATTGTCATGGTGGTTGAATGTCGAATGAATGTAAATTGCAAACAAAATGATGCAGGTTCGATCATGCCGAAGAACATTTTCAATTGATTTTATTTACCAGAATTAAAATTAAAAACAAAAAAGGGAGTGAAAATATGCAAAATTAAAAGTAAAAAACTAAAAATCGTGAAAAATGTAGTTATGGAGGTTTGAACTTGGGTTGTCTCATTTGGGGAAAATTGATTTTACCACTGAACCACTTAGGTTTGCTGATATATAAGCACACAAAAAAGCCTTTATCATATTTTTTTCTCAGGATTAATGGGGATGATGGGTCACCCCCATCACCCCCTGTAAATCCGCCCATGGATGAACTGAACTAACTGAAATTAAGTCCAAAAGAACCGGACATATTTATCTCAACTCTCTTCACTTCAGTTCAACTCTATTCAGCTCACTTTAACTCAATTTAGTTTAGTTGAACTTAGCTCTATTCAGTCTCAAAGAACATACTCTAAATGGTTTTTTGGATACCCGACTTAAACGGATAATGGATGGATGTCGGATGAACGTATGAAAGACTAGTTAAATGTAGTATAAATAATCAAAATAACATTAACTTTTTTTTTAGTAAATTAAACAAGTAATTTTAAAACGACAAATAGAGGTGAGAGATGACAGATAATGAATAACGAAATGATAATTCACTCTTTATGATGAGTTGAATGATTTTAAAAACGATCGATAGATAACGAATGAAAGTTCACCGATTCAAACCCGATCTATTGACATAATTAGTGGTATTAAGATGACCAAGTTGCAAACACATTATATATTGCTAATAAAACAAAGAAACCAAATTTGAAAAAGAAAAGAAGAAAAGGAAATGCACTTTGAGCAAGTCTGACTGGCTGCATGCTCATTCAATCCAGCTTTTAACAGACCCTATTTATGGTTAAAGATTCCATACAAATTATTATTTTCACACATTTATTTCAATTAATTAATAATTTAATTAGTTAATCAATACACATTTAATAATTCAAACACAAGAAGACTGCATCCAATCAAATATAAAATAAATACACCACTTTCCAGTCCAAAACCGATTCCGTTTTTAAAATAATGCTCAAAAATAGAATTTTTATCGTTTTGGTTCGGTTTAGAAAACATATGTCAAAATGGTGTCCACGTAGGCTCGGGTATTCAAAACCTAAAATACAGAACAAACACGCCATTAGTAATGGCGTGTTTCTGATAAGTAGGGAAAAAAAAACTTGTGTAAAATGGACTACAGCAAACAC
>JAGPOY010000214.1:0-27999 GCA_018983105.1 Silene uniflora | reverse complement strand
TTTTTTTTTTTTTTTTTTTTTAAGGAAAGGAAACTAGGTCAATTGAAATCGACCTATAACATCCTCGCGGATGAGAAGAGGAATTGAAAGCCAAAATCTTTCAAATTTCTCAAAGAACGACGTAACAAGGGAAACAAAGGGGCAAAATAAACTCTCAAAGCCGAATTGCCAACTTTGAAAACCCAGAAAAAAGAGAAAAAATACATCAAGCAGGAAAGGAGAGAGTCAAAACCAAAACTTCATACACACCACACTGCAACAAAAAAAACCATTCAAAACCATTAAACCATTGGATAATCATCAAAATTAAAGATTCATATCTCCATTCCAAATCAAACCCTAAAATGGAGAAAACAACCAAAAACTTTCAACACAACTCCTAATTGAATTTTGCTAAAATCAACTCATTAGAGTAGATCTAATAGATTTCTGTTTAAATTCCTGTTTAATTTAAATCTTCAAACTAAAGATGTAAGACCGAAACTAACTTTCCGGTGCTAAAAATGGAGAGTAGAATCAGCCAGATCTTATAGAAGGTAAAAAATAAAACAGGAAAATTAACTCAAGAACCCTTTTCAAAGAGAAAAGAGGAACAAAAATTGCTAGTAAAGAAAGAAAATGAAGAAAATATTCATTCTAATTTCTAGGGATTTTTAGGTTTTTTCTCCCTCTAAGATTTTAGAGAGAGAGAATGAGCAATGCACAAATGTTCTTGGGAGTGAATGTTAGTGCCGTTGCACATCGATAAAAAAAAAAAGGAGAGAGTTTACCAATTTACTCCCTTGGTCCCGGTCAACTGTTATTCATTGGTTTTGGCATAAAGACCAAAGAAAGAGGAATGAGTTATTTTCCATTACTAAATGACAAGTGGAATAAGTTGATTGTGAATGATCAAATTGCTCATTAAGTTCCTTCTTAAAATATAAAGGACAATAATTAACTGAGACACTAAAAAATGAAAAAGGACAACAAATGACCGGGATAGAGAGACTATAAGTCAGGAGGCTCCCTCTATTGCCAATTGCTTTAGAGTGGAACTTTATCTGGCCTATGAAACTGACTCTCTGTCCTCCATTTGGGTGCATCGGAGACCTGTTTACATGATTTAACAAATAGGTATACGTGGCATTTCAATTACATTAAAATAAAGACAATTGGGAAACAAAACAAGGTAATGCAGCAGCACCATCATTGTTGATTCCTTATCCTAGTGATGTAATATGTATATGTTGCATTGTTGTGCAGTTGTAACTGTAAGTTTCATAGTTGACTTACTATATTGCATTTTGAGCTGGTCTTAGATCTCTCTATTTCCACTCCTTTTTTCAATAATTACAGTTAAATATTCATGCATCCTCACCATTTTCGGATTCCCTAAACTAGACAACTCACATTCCAGATAGCCAGATACAGATCATTTTTAGCTTTCCTAGCTAAAGTTACAAACTTAGAACTAATTTTTCCTGATTTAGAAATTCCAAATAGACGCCGCCAAATATAATAATCCGCAATCACACAGTATAAGACGGTGTTATACAATCTTATTAGATTACAGAATAACTGTTAACTAAAAAGTACTCTGTAATTCTTTTGAAAGTTGTTAGATTTTTGCGAGTTCTTAGAACAATAAGCCGTAAAGTCCAGCCTAGGCCAGAATCTCTTCTGTTGTAAACAAACTGTAAAAACAGGATTTTTATATTGTTTTCCTCTAATAATAATCTGTCCTATTTGTCATTAACAAACTTGTTAGATTTTCTGGTCTGGATTTTAATTACTTTAATCAATTTAATTAAAGATTCTCAGCCTTCCTTTTGAATTATTCATATTCTTTTATTTAATTATTTTTTTGTGCATGAACCCAGCATTACAAACTACAGTTCTTGATCAAAAATCCCTGAATTTCCCAGCTTTTTATGATTTGACAATTTTTTTTGGTTTTTAAATTTGTAATCATTTATTTCAGTTTGAAATCTTCCCTTTTTCTTGAAAACAATTCTGGGTTTTACTTGAAATTTTCTCATAATCTACATTGTGTTTGACTTTAATGTTCTTAACATTTTAGCAATTAAGATCAATTTAGTTCATTCAAATTCTGGGTTTTTGTCAGATTTAGGAATAAACAGTTCGTTTAACAGAGGTAATTCTTCAACATTTTAGCTGCTGTTTTTGGGTTATTAAGGTGGTTTGACATATAACCCACAAATTCTCATATAGGACCGTTGTACGGTGTACAACGGCCTTGTAGTAGCATACGCGTCTCATTTATTGCTATCATTAGACGAGTTGCATATAACCTGTTTGTAGAAAGGTCGCTTAGTTAGAAGGTGATAGTTATTTGTCATTATGGGCTGCATATGTTCAACAGCCTCTAAGACATCAGCAAACGAATATGCCGATCAAAGTCAAAGTAATAAAGATTTGAATAACTCTTCTGTGCAATTGACTGCTCCATCAAAGAGGGAAGATGGATTTGGTGATGGATCATTTAGGGGGAGTAGGAACCCGTCGAGGGTGCATTCAGGAACTACTACCCATTCAGATTCACTAAACGGGTCTAGCCGGGGTCCTAGCCGGGTGTCATCAAAGACGCTGTCACAGGTTCATCATTCGGGTTCTTTGGCCGCAAATGGGCATTCAGGTTCTTTGGCAGCAAATGGGCATTCAGGTTCTTTGGCAGCAAATGGGCATTCTGGTTCTTTGGCTGCAAATGGCCATTCAGTTTCTCTTACTAAAAAGACGGATGATCATCAAAGGCTAAAAAGTAAGACCATCATTGTGGAAAGACCATTACCAAATGGGTCTCACCATAGGCGTGCCACCCTGGATTTAGGGGCTAATGGAGGCCAAAAGCCAATGAGTCGGGTCAATAGTATATCGCGTCCTGTTCATGGAGATCAAGGTGCTGCAGGGTGGCCATCTTGGTTGAGTTCTGTGGCTGGTGAAGCAATCCAAGGGTGGATGCCTAGAAGAACTGAATCCTTTGAGAAGTTGGAGAAAGTCAGTTGCTTTTTCAGCTTTCCTCTTTGGGGTTTTGAGTATTTTGTTTTTGTTTCCGTTCATATTCTGTTTCCTAATTCGTATTTTATGGTTGTTTTGACTTTCTTTACGCAACTGCATTTGACAATATAACAATGACAATACATTACCCTGTGTCGTAACAGTCTGCCTGCGGTCTGGTAAGGGTGTCTGCAGGATGAAATCACAGCCCATCTCCGCTTTCTTAAAAACAATACGAAAATTGTGTTATATCACTCTGCCATTTCATTGTACAAGAAGCATTTATTCTGTCCTATCACAAATCCAAAGGATAGCGACTGTTAAACCCACTGGGATTTGAAAAGCTGCATTTGATGATCTTTAAAGTAATTGTCACACTCTCTGAGTTGCAAATGTTATTTGTTCATCTTTTACAATGCTGTTGTTTGATTTGATAATCGTAATCCCATAACATAGAAAAGACAGTGAGCTACCAAATGCTAGTATTGCTTATGTTTTTGAGCCGAGTATTTCAGCATTGTATTTGTTTCCAATTACTTTCAACATCTTTTGCTGTGTTTTTTGAGTATTGATCTTTCCCACCTATGTGCAGATTGGCCAGGGAACTTACAGCACTGTCTACAAGGCACGCGATCGTGAAACTGGGAAAATTGTTGCTATGAAGAAAGTGCGATTTGTAAACATGGATCCAGAAAGTGTTCGCTTCATGGCCAGGGAAATACTTATTCTGCGTAAGCTGGACCATCCAAATGTCATGAAGCTTGAGGGTCTAGTCACATCGAGGATGTCAGGAAGCTTGTATCTTGTTTTTGAGTACATGGAACACGATCTAGCTGGTCTTTTAGCAACGCCTGGCCATAAATTCACTGAAGCACAGGTACTGTATCTCTAAAACATGACATCTAGCTTAACTAACATCTATTCATGAACTGAGTTAGAAATCGTTGATACATAAACAGCCCTTGTGCGGTTGTGCCTCTCTTCATACCAAAAAATGAAAAAAGAAACCTAAATTCAATGAAGATTTAACTGCTCATATTATGACATTTTTGGTATGTTTATGGTAATCTTGCAGATAAAATGCTACATGAAGCAGCTACTCTCTGGGCTAGAACATTGCCACGGCCGTGGAGTTCTTCATCGAGACATTAAAGGCTCCAACCTTCTAATCAACAACGACGGGGTGCTGAAAATTGGAGATTTTGGTCTGGCAACTTTCTTCAAGCCTGATCAAAAGCAACCTTTGACTAGTCGCGTTGTGACTTTGTGGTATAGGGCCCCGGAGCTTTTGCTAGGCTCAACTAACTATGGTGTTGCTGTAGATATGTGGAGTGTGGGTTGCATAGTTGCTGAACTATTTGCTGGCAAGCCGATCATGCCTGGAAGAACTGAGGTAATTTGTGATTTACTATTGATGTTCTTATCTGAGCCTCTGAGGTGGCCATGACATACTTCAAAACTCTCAGTACAAGTCAGATGAAGGGTCAGTATCGGTCCGAGTCCGGACACGACCTTAGACCGAAACTTTAAAATTTCACAGACGAAATAGGGAACCTAAAAGAGTATGGTCACAGACTCATGGACCCGACTGAACCTATATTTTAGGTTCAGGCTGGTCTGTGACCATATTATCCTAAAATTTAGTCTACAAAATCGTTTTGGTTTAGAATTTGGATATACTGATCAGAGTGAAATTATTACAGGTGGAACAAATGCACAAAATTTTCAAGCTCTGTGGTTCACCTTCTGAACCTTATTGGAAGAAAACAAAATTTCCTCATGCAATAAGTTTCAAACCCCAGCAACCCTACAAGCGTCGTCTCACTGAGACGTTCAAAGATTTTCCACCTTCTGCTTTGGCACTTGTTGACGCACTTCTCTCCATAGAACCAGAAAAAAGGGGGTCTGCTTTTAGTGCTTTAAGGAGTGAGGTAATCCCCATTATCATTTTTTAGTTCATTATTTCCATCTCACATATTTTCATTTTCGATGAGCAAATGACCACTTTTCTTTGGAATTTGATAGAATGAAGGAATATAGCTTGTTTAAATGTCTGTGTCTCGTAAGTTAGTGTGTGCTTCTTATATTAACAAGCAGTAGTCATTCAATGCGATTTTAGACATTTTTCTAAGAAAGGAGTATTGTACTATCAAAACAAGGATAGGGTTTTGTGCAATCAATCCCTGTCTACCAAGACAATCTCCTGATTCTTGTAATTTCACATGCGTCTTAGTTTTGCTTAAACGGTAGAAGTAAAAAACTGTCTTTAAACAGTTTATAAGTGTTACCAAACTTCTAGTTAAAATTGCTGCTGTATATACAACAAGTCAACAACGAAGAAGTTCAGCGCAGTGCATTTGTTTATAACATGATGCTATAATTTTCGCTTATACCCTTTTTATTCTTTCATATTATATCTTACTCCTCTTTTTCTGACTCATTTTTTTGTCAGTTCTTCACGACACACCCCCTTCCTTGTGAGCCATCAAGTTTGCCAAAGTATGCTCCCTCTAAGGAATTTGATGTAAAACTTCGAGATGAAGAGGCTAAAAGGTATGTACTGGTTTTCAGTTAATCAAATACTGTGTCTCCCCTACCATGCCATCTGACCTTTTATACTGAACCTCATTTTATCTGTAATGAATTAATGGATTCTAAATGAACTGCTCTCTTAGATGGAAATCTGATAGTCTTGGATTAAAATGCTCTTCGAAAGGGTTGACCATGAAGATTATGGAGCTAGCTGTTCATAGTTTAGCGTTTATACATTAGTTAATATATGTAGGGAAATGGGACCATCGGGGCAAGAGTGAGCATTCATATAGAGGCCCTGCGCCTAGTCGAACATTAAATCAATTTCAGAACATTCAAACTTACCTGAGCTCTTTTATGTCAATACCTGTTTGTGATGATTTATTGAATACGAGTTATTATATGAGCATCTACGTTAAGTACTTCTTTATCCGTAGAAGAAAGATATAATTACTTAAAATAATCGAAAGATCAAAGGTGAACAAGTTGTCTAATATTTAACACAATATCTGAGCTCGTGTTACATGTAAATAATCTGACTCCAGGCGCAAGGCAGAGGCAGTAAAAGGACGAGGGCCTGAATCTGTCAGAAGAGCTCCAAGAGAATCGAACCCAACTCCTGTATCTGAGGATGGCGATGATGTCTCGTTAGAGGTACACTCTCAGCCTTGGCAATTTGACCTGACAAAAGTGATCCAACTGACCTAATCCAAAACGGTTCGAATGACTAATTTAAATCAAACCTAAGTTTCTCTACATAGAAAATAACAATAACTTCATAGTGACAGCCTCAAATGGACCCAAAATGACCCAGTTCACCAAAACAACCGGTATCAGTTCACCAAAACAGACCTGACCTCAAATTACTGGATCCGAAGTCGGCCTATTGACCCTTTTGTTAGGTCTATATAACAACCCACTGCAAAAATTTCTTTCTTGTCTTATGGCTCCATTTTGAAGTTGATTTCTGCAACCCCACATTTCACATTTCAGGGTAAAAAGGGCCCAAAGAATCAGAACATACAGGGGAATGCAATGACTGCTTTTACAGTTGAGACACACAGGAGGAATTCAGCTAATGATGTTTCTCACAGTAGCTCCATGGTTCATCCAATTGCCGTTGGATCTTGGAATAAATCATCAAGAGATGATGATGTCCTCCCGGCTACTGGACGAACCCAAAGCGCTTCAAGAAATGGTTCAGATTCAAGGTCTCAAAAATCTGGATTAACTAACGGAGGAGCAGACTTGTCGTCCAGACAGGATGACTGGAACATTGGCAAGGACAACGTAAGTCATTTTTGAGACTATGGTTAACTTTTCGTATTAGTGTCACTATTCAGCTAGTTACACCAACTTCATTTCAAGGCTCATACCCGTGTCACATTCAAGGATACGGGTATGGAATTCATACCCAGCCCTTATCAGGCTGAGATTTCTCCTAGATGAGCCTAAAAGGAAGGCAACAGAGCAGAGGAGAGAGTCTAAAGCATGTAGTAATGAGTATAAGCCTCATTCTTAAAAAACCTATCTGCTTCACTATGTATCTGTGTCCTATATCGTTTCAAGAATACGGGTACCGTATCCATATGCACCCGAATTTTACTATTCAGCATAAGAAGTCACTTTTATATCGTTTTTTTTCTTCCTCGAGGCTTATTATCATTTCTCAGAGTAATCTTGGCTAATGTTTTTTTCCCCTTTTGGATTATAAAGGGCCACATGCCAAGGAAAAACAGGATTAACTTCTCGGGACCATTAGTACCTCCCGGAGGAAACCTTGAAGACATGTTGAAAGAGCATGAAAGGCAAATCCAACAGGCTGTCAGGAAATCGCGCTTGGAGAAGGCCAGGAGTAAGAATGGCGAAGAACATGGCCAGAACCGGTTGCTCACTTCCAATGGAAGAAACGGGTGGTAGTGTATAATCAATGAAACCCCGCAAAGTAGCTCAAATGAATTTTGAAGGAAAGATTATTTATTTTGACAAGAGACTTTTGTACAGCAAAAGAGATGGGGAGAAGGTGAATGGTAAATGAAGCCTATCCATGTATGCATACAATGTAGAGTGTCAAATTCTTTTGTATTTAACTGTACCTTTAATGAAATCTCGTTCGACCATCCCTTGTGCCCTTTTTCCTTGCTGTTTCTATGTGCATATTTCAGCTCATAGTGTAAGATGTACATAAACTACGAGAAAGGAAGCTATGTACATCTTACGCATGAAGGCGGAAATTTTGACTAGTACCGCACACATTAGAGAATTCAATGTTACTCTAGAACAGGAGCGACTGACAATAGCCCCTTACTTGAAGATGCTTTCGACGTAGTCACTAAAATCCCCAATGCAATTTTATTTATTTATTTATTTATTTTTTAGTGTAATTTTGACGGATTTCAAGCTCAATAATGATCTTTATCATTCAAATAAGTTGACATAATATAGGCCGACTTTGGCAAGCTCCATCTCGATCATGTAGGCGAAAGTACAAAGCACGCCTTTTTTAATTTCACTCAAGCATTTAAAGGGCAAAATGGGAAACAACATAAAACCCGCGAACAAGGCAAAAAGCAGGTAGAATTATGCATACCCTTTTCTCAAAACTTAATGTACACATTATACTGAGTACAATTATTTCTGTTCACAGATGAACTCCAAAGCAAAATGGTATTGACATTTGACATAGTTGAGCAACACCAAAATTCACCAAATTCTCAAGTTACCAAGTTTTACAGTTTGATGAATCTTCATGTGGCTGAATAAACTATACAAAATGATGAATATAAAATGAAAACAGTAGAAAGAAGCAGATCCAGAGAGAAATGATGAAGAGGTGAACATAACTTAGAATTTAGTATTCTCATGTGTGCCGAAAATTGTTGAATATCGGTTTTTACTTGAAAGCATCAGTGGCAGAGTAAAGGAAATCTAAGAACCCTGTTCCTTTCAGAAGGCCTTTACCAGTTAGAAGTTCGAAATCTAGTAATAATAGAAATCCAATGGCTGCAGCTTTTCCGTTAATTACTTCGTTCTTGGATGTGAAACCAAATCCTCCCGAACTTTCATCTACAACCATTCTTACCTGCAAACCATGTCAAAAGACGATTTGTAAAAGAACATGAATTACAGGAGGATGGAATGTAAGTTCATTTTATATATTTGCAGAATTACAGGCAAGGGTAAGGATTAAAGAATGTACCTCCTCCACGTTAACGTCTGCAGAAGTGAAACCGGGTTGAGCTCTCCCACTAAAAACAATCTCGGCAGATGCATCATTCGAAGTAAGACCCATACTGATATATATGTTTTGATCATCAGTTTTGACAGGATAAACAAAGAGTGACCTCAGAGAAGGGGTGAGTACTCTAAGGACTGGGTTATTTGGATACCACTCTTTGATTTCTCCAGTTCGCAGATCGAATGTACTATCAGTTGTTGGGCAGACTATGCATCCATCCTGGAACACAAAGAGATATAAGAGAGTCCCATTTTTACCAAAGTTAACAAATTCTTAAGAAACTGCCATGGTTTTGTAAACAGGCAAAATTACAGTGCTTTAAAGGCGGTGAAACAATGTGATAGACATGATCCTAAACAGGAACAAAATGGAGATGTTGTATATCATAACTTCCCTGTCCATGGGAGAATAATCACTATGTTGTCTGCCAATCAATCAGCATTTCGTAGACTACTTGACTGTAACCAGTAATCCTGAGCATGATGCCATGTCGCCATGACATAGCTTTTTTCCCATAATTTACGCTCTGAGCACCGAATTGCTCAATTTACTAACTGCATTGTAACTCGATCAACGGCTGATACTTTAGTCCTAACTCGTCTCAGGTTCCCGCATATTATTCTCTCATTCCTTCCTCTTCTACTCGCTAAGACGATCAAATATCGAACAAAATGAAAACCCTATGAATCATTAATGTGGAGAAATCTCCTAATCAAAATTTACCAGGGTATTCTAGCTTAATGCAATATGAATATCCCAACAAAACCCTTCCAACCATTCAAAGTTTCAGTTATTCCCGGTGAATCCGATCCTGTGTCCAATTTACATGTCCCATCTTGTCTCCTACTACCTCTTTTCATTCGACACACAAGCATTAACCATCAAAACAAATTGGCAGGATATAAAAGCAGCCGGACATAAGACGAGACATGAAAATGGGACAGTCCAGGATATTATCGCCAAGGAAAAAAAATGTGACGATATTCTTGATAGATGAACCAACTCAACCAAAACCTTAAGGTGATGGTTGAGGCCCAGCTATTATAGTTATTCTTAATACGCTCTCTCACTCAAATGCCCATTGGGCTTGAAGAGTGGTTAGTGTGCACAGGCTCCCCCGTACCGTGTGCTGATACCATGATAGATGAACCATCTCAACCAAAACCTTAAGGTGATGGTTGAGACCCAGCTATTATAGTTATTCTTAATAATTCTGATAAGGATTGAGTTAGCTCAAGCGGTAAGAGCTCTCTTACTCGAACCAACCCTGAAGTTGGGGTTTCAATTCTTACCCGACATAATGCGCTCATTTGAACCAAAAAAAAAATTAAGATTGAGTAAACGAAGTAACCTGGGTGAGTTTAGCATTAAGCAAACCCTCAGAATAAGCACCTTCAGCAGGAGACCTATTTTCGATAGCGAAAACAGAGTCCTTATACCAAAGCAGCAGAATGGTTTCCCCATCTTGTATAATCACCCTCCTTTCTCCTCTAGGCAGAGCAGACAATGGCACCACTGGAACCCAATTCTCGTCCGAACCCGGGGACTGTTCCGCCATCGTCACTTCCGCGGCTTTGCAACATGTTGTCATCCTTACCCCTGTGCCATTTACGTTACGAGTAATGCATTGGAGGCGAGACACTGGCAGGTGCAGTGTGGTGAACAAGGGCAGTTTCGGAAGAGTGTGTTTCGGAGGAGTCGAAACGGAGAGGGGAGTAGTGGTGGCAGCCATTGAAGAAGATGAAGGAACAAGTGAAGGAGATGAGTTTGGAAGAGACAGAAGATGGGGAATGGAACACTAGTGTTCATGGCCACATGAAGTGGATAACAAATGATTTCACTTTTTTTTTTTTTTCGTATCGAATTGCAGGCCACATTTTATTTCTCACGAAATATTAAGTCGTACGAGTTTTTTTTTTTATCCCGGTTTGTTCCAGTCAATTCTTTACGGATAATTTCTCAAGTGAAAGAAGCATGATTTTGGAAACTGTGGGCCACATTTTTTTTTCCCCGGCAAGGTAACATCACAGTTATCCGACAAGGGATTGACCGGAAAATTTGAAGTCATGGAGTCGATCTGCGCCTAATACAATGTGGATGGTTAAATTGCACATAGTAGTAGCCCATAAACATATGGAGTGTCTTCGCTACTTTCCGCTTAAAATCTCCTCAAATATAGCACTGATCTGGACCTCATCCTTCAGTTCATGTAACTTCACAAAAGAAGATTTGAAGTAAACTATTTGAATGCGGAAATAAAACGTCACCCGGAAAGGAAATNTCCAAGGGAAGTAGCAGACGATAGGTTAGGGGCCACTTTCATATAAGATAAGAAAAAATAATTGAAAATATGCAAATCGCAATACATTATACATGGCCTCTCGGCCTCTCCCAGCTTTCTAGAAAAAACGGTTTCCTCAAGTTTTGGTTCAGCCTCTATACAGGGAGTCACGGCCAAATAGAACATTGATTCAGCACAGAAAAATTTGAATCATGTGGTCTGCCAAGGATTTACCTATAGGATGTTATCGGCTTATCAATGTCAAATATTTAAGCTTGGAATAGTTCCAAGTACAAGTTAACTATCAACTGGACGGACAATCTAAAATCCAAGTTTATGATCTGAATTGCTCAAATGAAGAACAGAGAATTTTGAATAGTCCATCTGGATTATCAGTGTGTACCTACAAAATATAACACGAGAAATTGTTAAAATGGGCTGAAACATACCAAAAAGATATGTATGTAGAAACTTGGTAACTCGTAAAGATACAAAACAAACAAAGCAGAAACTCATGTAATATTATGCGGATTCAAGTTTGCCTCAGCCCAGGATGAAATATTCAAATTCAAAATGAGTTTAACGCATGTCATATTAAGCGGTATATGAAGAACAGAGTTATAAAAGTGACTAAAGGCTGTGTCGGATAATCTAATTCAGCCATATGGGAAGTCAATAAGTCAAGACTGCAAGATAAAGTCAGAAATCAGAATGCTATCAAAATTTGGAAATCATACTCTTCAGTTGTATACTTGTATTCCATATTTAGTTCTAGGCCTCCTGTTAAATAAATAGACGACTTAATATCTCTAATAAATTCAACTCTCCAAAAGGTTCCCATTTTCTACAATTACACATGAGATGTTTAGAAAACCATAAACTTTTGTTGGAAATAAAGCTTCCGAGTCAGATAAAGTTTTGCAATTTGTTGGAACAACCTAAATCGAAAAACGTAAACATCCTGGTGAGACGGAGGGAGTAAATATTTCGGAGAATAACTAGGAAAGACCCATTTAGCTCAGAGTAAAAATTGCCAAACTTTGTCAAAAATAAACTCACCCAGTGCCCTGCGTCTTCAAGTACATGCATCTGCACTCCGGCTCCCTCATCAGCTGCTACCTCCTCCGCAGCATGAATTCGTTGAATATCCTCAAGAGCCCACCTATGCAAACTCCTTTCTGCTTTTAAAAAGTTTACATGCACTCCTCGTGGAACATCTTCAACAATTTTCCTGTGCCAAGATCAAATTACACCCAAATTAGTACACATTGAGGGAAAGAACCAATGGCTTCTTTTAAAAAATCAACAGGTTTATCGTTGTTGTTGTTGTGGTTACCGTCTGGCCGTCTCAAACTCCAGGTGAACTTATTTTAACTTGCAATGCAACTATAAGTAAAACAGAAAGCGAAACATTCAGAAGTGTCTACTTCCTCCTCAGTAGAGAACTGAAATGGCCAAATCCAGGCCATTCATTCCAGAAGAGACATGCTTACGCCTCTAAAAGGATGGTGAGTCATGAAAGAAGAAAAATACAACGAAAGGAAAAGCAATAGAAAATGTACCATAAATTTGTTTCTTCATAAGAGTGGAACAATTCAGAAATTCCTTCGAGATCGAAAACCCATGAGAACGAGGATGGTGTACTGGATCCATTTTGTCGAAGATTAGTTACCACCCACTAACAAACACCACAAGAATAACAAATTCTGAATTACTCAGCTCCAGAGAAGAAAAGCTCTCATATAGTAATGTTTTAAAAATTCATAAGGACAAAAAATTTATAGACTTTGTATACTTTGCATTTGTGCACTCATATTATCATTTTAAGATATTATAGGTTGTAGACTTGTAGCTTTTGTATATTGTGAAAAGATTTCGGCCAAAGTTGACCGTGTAGACCGAAAACCAAAACGAGGAAAATATATAAAGGATGGAGTACAAATCAGGAACAAAAATTACTACATTTTGCAAACCGTTGACCCATTGGCTCCATAAAGAGCTGTCCACTATATTCGAACCTGGCTTTCAGTATCTTCGCTTTCCGTGATTATACCCTACTTACACTTTCACTTCTTAGTTTATCCGTATAATGTATTACCCACTTATCTAAATCTAGGTCTTAGTTTTAACATAAGAGCTTGCTTTCTAGAACTATGAGATCAGTACTCCGCGACCCCCACAACTGTCCATATGATTTAAGGGGATTATGAAGCATTGAACATAGCTGATTGTGCCATATATGAGCATTTTTAGAGTAAGCTTGAGCTACCCTGCTACTCCAATTGCTCATTGGCAGATTGGCTAAAAGAACACTTAATGAAGCCTACCTATAACCTTCCCATGGGGAAAACACTACATTCTAAGTTGTAAAAATTTCTGTAAATTCAGTAATTCACTAACCAATCAGCGTAGCCCTCAACATAGCGCAGTTGATTGACCATACAAATCGTCAACTAGTAACCATTTTGCTAGAATAATCAGTATGTCAGCATCAACAACGCTACCTCCTCTTGAGGTGATTTGACATAGGCTGCATCTAATAACCCAGTATAACATACGCAGACAGCTAATAAGCTATTTTGCTTAATCATATTGCAAGGCCAAAAAAGAGTGAGTCTTCATTGAAGATCAAAATCTCAGAAGTATAAATAGGAGTACTTATTAGGGAAAAAGGTTGGGTGAAAAACAACATATTATCCAAATTTTTTTCCTGAAAATAACTGCACTAATGACCAAAACAAATGACGAGATATGTTGCATAGAAGAAAGTGCAGGTGTTAAAAAACTTGAACACCAGAAATTACCTGTGCCACGTCCTTTGAGAAGCCTTCTTGCACAAGGGCGTCGAGGACATATTGCTTCGATGGAATCTACCTCATGAAAATACAGAATCATACGCATAATTAGCATTAGCAATTAGCCTATAATTAATTACCACAATTTCAACAAAAAAATGCAGAGGCTATAACTGTTCAACATATTACGCATGATATATTGATATGCTTTGAATTTGTCTGGATGTAGATATGTTTACTTTGCTAGAAAGCAAATGAACCAAAAATATAACCATAATTCTTTCTAGATAATTTGAGATTAGAAGCTGAAACTACGGAGATAGGGGAAGGTTTACCCCATGTCCCCATGTGCTAAAATATTGATAGAAACCATCTACCATGATAAGACTTCGTATTTTTCCATGCCAAATCAAGTAAAAACATTCAGAGAAAAAAAATTAATTGGCTGCACCCTGCAGGCAGCCAGAGATATAACATATTCACTGGCAAAAAGGACTGTAACACAAAAGGAAAAGCATCACATTAACCTAGTTGCCAAACCTTTTCAGGCATTCTTCTAAGGTAAGAAATCAGTTCTGCCGGATGATCCTCACCATGTCCACCAGGTCTTACTTTTCCTGGAGTAGCATCCAGAACCCAAACCTAAAGCGGGAGAGAGAGAACACCGTCACTCATCAGAAATTTAGTAGAGTAAACCAGGTACGTCTTCTTGAAATTAAGCAGTTTCAAGTCAACTGTTGCTTAGAAAATTCACATTGTCAAACAGGGAATACAAAATCTCTCAAAATTCAAAACATGCCAAGATATTGTTCTGGAAAGAAGAAAGAAAAAGCCTTTTTGGAAAACAATATGAAGGGGAGAAAACAATACACAAGGGTCAAAATATTTCGCATCATAACCTTCACTGTGCACTAAGAACTGCTGGTTCTCAAAAATTTGAATGAATGAAAGTTTCTGGATATAAAGAAACTGGCAAGTTCTGAAAGTTGAGCGAGTTGCACACTTACCTTAACAGGACGCGCAAGAGGCTTTGCAGCTTGCTCCACCA
The DNA here is from genome assembly GCA_018983105.1 of Silene uniflora. NCBI lineage: Eukaryota > Viridiplantae > Streptophyta > Magnoliopsida > Caryophyllales > Caryophyllaceae > Silene > Silene uniflora. Next base: position 13,108 of record JAGPOY010000214.1, on the reverse strand, counting down.
TGCTCATGACGACTGCAATACTTTTCCAGAAACGTTAGTTAAGTAAAGCATTATGCACATCTACACTAAAAAAATTTCTACGCAGGAAATAGTACCTTTTCCTCCAAAGCTGTGGCCAACTAAAACTCGAGGTGTAATTCGTAGCTGAGAAACCTATTCAAGGCCAAAGTAACTGGAAGTTAATCGCTGTATCTATCAGAGAAAAAAGAAAGAAAGGAGTTGGGAAAGGTTACTAAGATCATAAGAAACTGTTAATGTGAACTTTAAGTTAAACATGGATCATAGAGTCTAAGATGTTCGGGGTCCAGTGAGCCGAACTAATAGAACAACTTCTGAAAGCTTTGACACCCAAAAAATTCATGAATGACAGACTCGTATTTCAATGGTTTTATGTCTCCATTCCCTATGACAGTAGACTAGAAGTACCAAATTGTATTTTTCTTACCTCCCCGTGTTCTTAGAGTTGTATATAGCATTATATACTCATTGTATTGAACTTACACAATAGCCAGCCTTGACCAAAAAAACTGGATAATATCAATAAGTTATTTTCTTTTCTTTTGCTGTTTCTGTTAAGGCCACATGAAGTTACCTAGTTTACAACTTTACAGGCAGGCAGGCCTGGCATAAATTTAAAATGTCTACAAGAGCTACACTGAAATGCATCAGTAAGAAAGTGCATTTGAGACATAAAGCCTGTCAATGTAACAGGGAAAAAAGAATGCTGAAATCGACCTCTTTACTTGGTCAACTTCGACAAAATCAAAAATTTTCAAGAACTTGAGTGGTTACTTTGTTGAAGAATACAGTATAGAGAGAACGGGAAATGAAATAGATTTTAAGTCACTCACGTCATCAGATCAAATGATCAATGAATTCCGCTACCAACGACATTTGTTTTGCCTAATATTCTGCTACTTTAGCTAAACAAAAACTAATGACAGGCATCAACTAGCTAACATAAAATAAAAATTCTACAGTTCAAAGCTATCTAAGGCTTAAGAATTGTCTTGTTTCTACAGTTCATGGCTAGCTTCCTTTGCAACAACATTAACCCAAAGCTTCAAGGGCTCCCACAAATTGCGAGGTAAGGGGGGTTGTAGCCTTGCCCCTGTGTTAGCAACATATAGAGGCTGTTTGCAAATATTCCAAATTACTTCAAGAATTGCACCATTGACTGCTATTTCACAGTAAATGGAAGCGCAACCATCTTAATCAGTCATTACTTTATGGAAAAATTGCCAAGTACCCCGTCTGCCATTTTTAATCCTATGTTGACATCTTCCCAAAATAATCCCAAATTGCTAACACTGTCCCACTTTTGCATCATTTTCAGATGCCATTAGTTTTCCATCATATAAACTAATTCCGTTTCCAGCATATAAATTAATTCCGTTCAAAAATCTGAGTTCTTCACATATTTTATATAATAAGTATAATAAAATCTAAAACTTTTTATTTTTAAATTCCATTTCTGTAAAAAGGGTAAAAATAAAAGATTGCTCGATAATCATACTTATCAAAAAAATTTCAGACTTTGAAAATTTAGAAGAAACAAAAAATAGCCTTTTTTATTTTTTATTTTCTTCATTTTTCTAAAAAAAATTAAATAATAATGTGTTTTTTCGAGTTTATACATGGCGTTAGAGGAGAGGGTAAAACTGGAACACTGTTGGCAACTTAGGATTATTTTGGAAGATAGTAACTTGGGATTAAAAATGGAAGACCGGTCAAACTTAAAATTATCGTGAGCAATTTTTCCTTAACTTTTTTCCATCATAGTCAAGAGTCAAGGAGGCATTAAGGTATTGTTAACATTGCATTCTCTTGAGATTGATCAACTTTCGGTCGAGTTCAAACCTTCTAGAGTACACCGAGTGATCAGTGATGTCTGATGGTAACATCTATATGGTAGGGGTTGAAAATGGAAAGGATTGAAGACGCAGAGGAAAGAAAAAAGGTTAGTCTTATTTTTCTTTTATCAATACTCCGTCCATTTTTAATATTCATGTTTCATTGGGCACAAAAATTCAGGGGTTTAAGAATATGAGATGGAACATGAAGGTTGCGAGTAGACGTGGGCTCATATATCATAACGGCCACAAAAATCTGACAAAAGAATTAAAAAAAAAAATTAAAGTAAGAAGTTTAAATTGGACAGCTCAAAAAATAAATGTAGGAAGCTTAAAAATGGATGGAGAATGTTTTTTTACAGCTCATAAGAACGAGACGCAGGATTGATGTGTATTAAATTGTCATCTTTACACTAAAACTTACCAACTTCAAAACATCAAGAGCAGCAGCAGCTACAGTATGAGGCGATCTTTTCTTCATTGATGCGGATTCGCCGTGACATCGTAAATCTATTAGCAAAAACTGCATCATATATATAGCAATAATTATTACCTTTAAAAAGTTTAGTATTTCAGAATTAGACTTATATAGCCAACTTACCAAAATAGTTAGCTTATCAAAGTAAAGGACACAAACTACTCTAAAAAAGCTGAAGGAACCTTATAACACCACCAGTCCACCACCAATACATGAGCCATTAAACATAAAAAATAGTACACAGAATCTTGTATTGTATGACACAGTCTCACAAGGGATGGCAAACAAAATTCTTATCTTTTCCTCTTTTAATTATAGAGTTATGGATTCTTATTTTTTCCTCTTTTAATGATAAGAGTTATGGGTTGGTCACAAATATATCACTGTCATATGTAGAGTATAAGGTTTTGTGAAAAGTCATATAGGGAGAGGGGTTGCTCATGGGACGAAAATTTAATCACACACACACACACACACACACAAAGATAAACTAGATCTTGGGATAGCCATAGCTCTGAGCTTTCCCATTGACAGTAATTAATTCTATACACATTTGTATCATGAAAAATTTAAGCAAACAGATCATGAAAAATTTAAGCAAACAGATATTTGCCTAGAAGACTATACATGACCTGGCCGCATTCTTTCAACAAAGGATAATGGCAAAGCAAACATAGGTATTGAAAAGACTACAAGAGTAAGCTTCCCCTTGCAGAGACGCTCATACTCCTTTCACCCAGGAAACTAACATTGCTGAAAGTCCTCATAATAGTTTCATTGGAAGGCTCAGTTTTCAAATAAACAAACCAGCAGGAAGCTCTCAGCTATGCAGCTATGCTAAAGTTTTAGTTTAGCAACATACATTTGATATGTGTAGCTTGAGATTAATTATTAGTTCTCCATACAATGATATTTTATATTACTCCCTCCATACCACATTGTTCTTCCCACTGGTGATTATAGGGGGGGGGCACCTAAATCCGAAATATAGTAATTATTTGTGCAATAGATTCTCAATGTGGTTCCTTTGATTCAGTGGTAGGAGGCTTATGTTCTATACCTGAGGTCATGGGTTCGACTACTAGCACAAACAATTTTTGCCTTTTTATATTTTTACCTATAATTGTTCAAAATAGGCCTAGAAAATCATCAAGCAGGTTTACTATTCTAATGATCAAATTCTTGATAAATATGTCCAATCATTATTAAAAATTACCAAAAAGATTACTATGTTTGGTACTCCGTATATAATAGTGTTTTTTTTCCCTATTCTTATTTTGCGTCAGTCTCCCAACCTCGTATAAAAAAAACCTTCAAAAAAGACTATGGAATTTGTTATCTTAATATTGATTTCGCCGCCAAGGACTAAATGTGTTTTGATTTGTTAATTGTTCGCACCCCCTCTATTGAGTTCCTAGAACCGCCACTGGTTCTTCCCACTTCACTTATTAGGAAATACCACTTTGTTCTTCCCATTTCACTTATTTCTCTTTTTAGCAAGGTTTTTATGGTTAAAAAAAAAACAAATTGTCCCAATATTCAAACACTTAACTTACTAGTTGCCAATTCACCCTAAGCCCTATTAACACTTCCCCACACTCTTTCTAACCAGCCACCAACTTCCTTATCTCCTTCATGCCGGTGACTTTTAAGCTTTAAGCATCCAAGTCGCGTCATCAATCACCGTCCTTAATGTCCATCATCAACATCGTTCTTCTTCCTCCCTTGAGACCAGAGGCAGTGAGTGGTGCTAGGGGAACCGCCACGAAGAACTAACAACACAACGCAGGTGCATAGGATGTTGACGCTCCTAGAGTGCTCATTCCCTGCGGACTTTCGGTCACCCAATCCACTCACAACGCCTTTCACTTTCTCCCTCTTCCATCGATCACTCTAACTCCCTCCAGCAATGACCTACGAAGTCGTTTTTGCAGGTCTAGCATTCTTACATCTCGATTTTGATGCGGACAGACAGTTTAGTGGCATAAAAAGTGGGGCTTGAATTTACGGAGGGGGTGTGAGTTTGGGAACGATGACACGATGGGGAACAAGGGAGACCGGCAAACTCTCCAATTTTTTATGCATCCATCAATTGTCGGGGTAGGACCATAGGTGGTGAGTAATGCAAGGTGGCAGTGGCGGAGGGTGACGGTGGTGGTGGGAGCTGCTTATGTGGTGCTTTGGTGTATTAACCTAATTATACTTTGTTATGTACTTATAGATTATTGATTTTTGATTTTTATACTATATTTCTTAATTCTTGTGCCATTTGGAAAGGGGAAGAATAATGTGGAAGGGAAGGAGTAATAGTTTAATATGGTAGCAATAAGAGAACTCCGATTCAATTGGTTTTCAGTTTGTGCTCCCCACTGTTAAGATACGATGTGTCTGTGTGTTTGATTTGACCATCCATTGTCACACACTAAAACAGTTTGTAAGGCTGACCACAAAAGAAAACCAGTTCTGACAGACGAGTTCCTCATCAAAATGTTGGCAGGGGATCATGAATGATCAAAAGTTTTGCTAAAATCAAAACTGGCGAGTGATGACCAGTTAAAGCTTATCTATCAAGCTACTTTAACTCCATATTTCACAAAGATTATGATTGAGCCTGTTTCAACGAAGGAAAACAAGTTCTTTCTTCCAGTTGCAATTTAATCATATTCAAAATTTCTTTAACAGAGCTAATGGATGAACTAAATACTATACATCAAAAGAGTCGCAGAATCCTTTTATATTTCCTCTAAAAATTAGGAAAATACAAGTTAAAGCTTACCTGCCACATTGGGAAACTCTTAGCCAACCGACGAGCAAAGCTACCTGTATAAAAAAAAAATCAACCTAAGCAAGTCATGAAGAACATATCAATTGCAACTGTAATCATCAGATAAACATAAAGTTATAATGGAGATGTAACTTGCTCAAGACATCTCTAGGCACTACGAGATAACTCAAATTCAGTAGTTTATCAAAGCAACGACGTCGATGAAATTGAAAATAAAAAACACTCTAATTCAGCAGTGAGACAACCAGCAGACATCTTCGATAGAATTACCCTTCCATCCATGAGTCATGCAGTGATAAAAAAAAACAAATGGCACTTGTACTAAATTCATCATACATATCCTTTATGAAGTCCAATATTTTTGCAAAAAAACTTTCTTTGTTAGGGCTACTAAACATCCGTGTGACTTCAAAACTATTCTAAACCACATGTAACTCTATATCTGGGTGATTGTTGTCTCATAAGATGGATCATTGGATTGTCTCCCTAGTCAACCTTCCCTAATCCCAACATAAATACATATACCTTCTCCAAGATCTTTGCACTTTCGCATGATAGTTAACCACAATCTTGATCACCTTTGAGCTCATATAAAGAGATTCGAGTACCCTTCCTCGACGTTGACGGCAGACATCTCTAAATCTTTCTACAATAATTAGTAATTCAATTCCTCTCTCAACTATATACCCACAAACATCAACAGAAATGTTTAGTGTCCTTTATACTTTCGTCACTGCTATCTTTTTTAATGCCATTTAAGTTTATTTGTGTAGCGTAGTTGACTTCACCAGTTCAAAATGCATTCCTGTTAGTACTTCAACTTCACCCGCGTAAATTCACTCCTATGTGATCTTACTCCCTAAAGGCTGCTTATGTATCGTCCTGTTGTTGATGGTCATTGAATATGCAAACAGGGTATCAAAGTCGATATACATCTATCTTTTGTCTCTTAATCTCCAGTCATAATTCTCACATATCCCGCGTCCTCGTGTTTCTCATACATGCAAGTCTATAAATGTACATTCCCAATTCTTTGAAGCCAATCTTCTGTATCGCTTTCGCTATAACAATTTGTATTATCTTTTTTGCTTCTCTTCTAGCATCTTAAATTCTCATAGTTCTCATTGATCCTACCTTTCCCCAATATTTATAGATTCTTGTTTGGTCTTCACCACCCGACTCACTTTATTCTCCCACCCAATGTGTCCTTACTTGATAGCCATATTTCCTTTAAATACTCCTAAGATTCCCTTTGCTGGTTCCATATGTCAGGTTCCATTGTTGTCCAAATCAAGTCACAAACTTTGGTTAACTCCGTCCTTTACGCTATCAAACTATAAGGACCTAAAATTGCAAGTGCTGATTCGATGCCATATTGTATGCAAAACTGAAATATAGTTTAGACAAGCCTATTAACCATATTCCTCATGCCAATTAAAATAATTTATGGTTTCCTGTACAACAATAACTAAATTTGTACAAAATTATGTTTCCTATCCTTTTGGTCACTCATTCATATGCAGGATTGAAAGCTAAGTGACACACTCAGGTGAGTTGCAATCTCAGCGGACAATGGTAAAAAAATCCAAAAACTAAGTTTTCAAAGTAGAACTGGAATAATTATTATAATTTTGTTTATGCAAAATTAAGGCACAAGTTTATGACTAAAATTCATGATAAGAATGTGCTCAAGTAAAAACTAACACCATAGAGACTACTCACCCCAATTCTTTCGACAACCTAATATGCCATGGACGAGAACTGCCGTCGGTGGTTCAGGTACAGATTTATCCATGAGAGAACTCCATCTTACCTGACAAGAAAATAAAATAAAAGATAAAACAAAATCCAGCTGTGTAGAGCATATTTTCAATCAATAACAAGTTAGAATTTGCAAAACAAGAAATATAAGTTTTCATAAGAAATGATCTTAATAAAGATCTAGAAGGAATCACCGAACGGCAAACAAATTTTCATCCAAAACTAGAAACTTCACACGAGGGACGACGAGTTAGATTACTAGGCATTGAAAGTATAAGAACTTAACTACGGTAATCTGTGTTGCGTCTTACTTAGGCTGGATAAATGCATGCTATGGCAGGGAAAAAAGACGTTCCAGAAATTTGTACTATCAGGTTTACAAAGCCAATTAGTTACAAACTTACCAGCTTTGTTCCCGATAAGATATATGAAACCAATAAGCGGTTTTCTTTTAATAGAAAGCTAGGATTGTTACAATAAACATAGTACGAAAATTCATAATGTTAGTGGGTTTTTCCAAGGAATAAAAAATAAAAGTATCCAAAATTATAGAATAACATAATATTGTATCCTATTACCAACCCTTACAAAGGCGTGCTACAAAAATAGAAAAACAAAAGACAACTAAATACAACCCAAAAATAATGAACAAAGCGAAACCTAATAATTTCTAATCTAGAATAAAAATTTGTAATCCCTTCCTCCTCTTCTGGGAAGCAAGACAGCATCAAAACTTAGTAATTTCTTATAAACGAATGTTTGTATATTGGAGCCTCAAAGAATGGCGTCTGGTACTCAAAAAAAGAGTTACTTATTTTTTTTTCTTTATTTCAACCCCCCTTGATTCGATAATCTTAGCGGAAGCAACGTGAATTCCGGCGAGCTAATACCAAAACTATGAGCAAATCAATGCGTGCAATGGAATCGCGGTTTGTTTTCTACTTAAAAGGATCCTATAACCCTCCTTAATAAGGAGATTTCCCATTCTCGTAAACTAGGTAAAGTAGACGTGTCAACAGAAGCTCCTTATGTGATTACTTGTTGGACATTCCTTGCATGTGCATCCATATCTGTTACACTACACTCTCATAAACACAAACAGCCAGTAAATGACTCTATTCTTCTCGGCTTTTCACCATCCGAATTAGCAACTGCAATGCAATGTGCTTAATCCCCAACCTCACCTATTCTCTAAATAATCCAAACAGAAGAGAGCACCAACGCTCCCACTGCCTCCTAACTGTTTGGTGATCCTTGTTAGACCAACCATTCCCAATTCTACCTCCAAATTTAGCCCTGTCACAAATATTTTTGCCAGCTTTAACATTCATTCACTTTGACAGTGCTAACGGACATCCCATCTGCAATTGGTGGGTAGCTATTCAAAACGTGAAGACTTGGAAACATGACTTTCATAGACAGTGCTAAGGACAAACAATATACATGGGCCACCCAAAATTATACAGTTCATCAAGGCCTTTGATACAACTAGCCTTTTCAAACTCCAACTTTCTGTGCAACTACATTCAATTAAAAATTGCAAGAAGCTATCTTTACGGACAGATAGATTCATAGTTGCATAATCCTACGTCTCGACTGTCCAGCCATCAACTTACAAGATTCGCCTCAAATACATGATTAAATGAACCCAACCCCATATTCTTTTCCTGAAGATTTCGGCTTACATTTTTTTGACAGATATATAATACTCTAATATTCTTGAAAGAAAATATGTTTCACAGAACAAGTCCTCCAGAGAGCTAGAAACTACTCCCTCCATCTAAGGATTCACCACTTTTACAATATGAGCACATATTTGTCCTTTTTAGTCAAACTTTACCTCAAAGTAGAAATGTAGTGAATATTAGATGCAATTGTGAACTGGAGGGATTACTCCAATTTCTTTAAAAATAAGGTAATAAGAATAAAAGCACCCACTGTCTTAGCCCATAAGAAAGCAAGATAAGTAATCCCACCCTAAATGTAATCTGCCAATTATTGAACACCACAAAACGTTCGAGAAGTCCACTCTTACCCCCACACACCAAAACACCTCGAAAAAAGCACAAATAACTTAAAATAAGGAAGCACGGGACATGTGGGTTGAGGGTAATGCCCGACATACAAAAGTCAAGGAAGTGAAAGGCCCAACAATTGACTTGTGTGACAATGTATGCTAATAGATAGGCTTTATAAGAGAACAGTAACTAAGTAGGTTTTCTCTTTCGTATATTTTCTCTGTGAAACCCTAATCTTCTTTTAAAATTTTAAATAGGTTTAGCCATCAACATTCACAAAATTTGACATTTTAAGAGACCAGTTTTACTCTTTGTGTGTCTCTTATCTCTTCACTATAATCAATTTATTATAATCCTTTCTCACTCCTAAAGACCTAACTCTTGCTCCCATTAAAACCAGCATCAAGCATGTCATACAACTTAAAATAATTCATAAGAAGTTTGGTGTGATTTATGAAAGCACCAGACACTCGGACAGTCGGACAGTCAAAAACATATAACTAATCCAATACTCCAAGCTATAGACTACAACTTGACAGTTACAGAAAGAAGGTAGTGATGAAGAGAGGTGAACGATCTAGGATTGTTCCTCAAATTGTTCTCAGCATACAGTTCAAATACCTGATTTTGTGGTGATCTGCTCAGAGAAGCATAAACAATTTCTAGAGGTAAATTTCATATTAAAGCTTCTAGAAGAATCAGTACTTACAAGTGCTCCCTGCACAAGATCATAAGCCTGCAGACCAAAGTTACCGAGTTAAGTCACAAAAAGGTAGTTTAGAACAGCCATTCTTGGGTACAACCGTCTTACCCGTGTAATTTGACAAAAAGTGACCATTTTTTGGTGAGTAGTGACCACTTTTATAAAATAGTCATTTTTTAGCAATAAAAAGTGGTCACTATTTACAATAAAATGATCACTAATTACCATAAAATGGTCACTTTTTTTGGGTCGCACATGCGACGGTCTTCAGAGTATAATTTGCGAGTTCAGAACTATTCCAAAAAATTGGAAGTATAGAATATTGCTATTTCAGAAAATATGGGTCATTAGATTCAGCAAATACAGATAAAGATATGTGTGACGAGAAAGGGTATACCAGGGTTCCAAAACGCTTTCCCAAATCTGCATTAGATGTAAGCCTTTCATCCACTAGTGTCATTTGAATATTCAACCCAGTACCAATCCTAGTTGAGTGCCTCACTGATGAGCAAGAACAGCAAAGTGAACCACTCTGCAAGAGCATAAAAGATAAATGAGGGGGGGAAAATAAAAAAAACAAGGTTGTTAGCTGCTAAAAAAATAAACAAACGGATCACTGACTAGCGAACCAAACCAACATATTTTCTCCTTTCCTGCTTTTCACCCATCGTAATAAATTCTATTTCACTATAAAAAGTTAAAAACACCTCGTATTGGTGGCTACATATGAGACATTATATACAACAAAGGAAAGACACAGGACAGTGAAGCTTCAAAGGGTTTCTTTTGCACAAATTCAAAGACAAGAGGGAAGAGGCTATATAGCAGGAGTTGGACTGTATCTGTAGCTTTGAGCAAACCAGAAATCAGTAAAAGGCAGGTGATAAAGACGCAAGATGTCCGAGAAGGAATAACTATGGATACAAAGATAAAGAAAGTCCTACAGAGGAAATACGACTTTGTTACCAAGGAAAGAGACTAAAGGGGAAATTGGATGGTTACCAAAGTCAGAGTTCAAGGGAATATACAGCTCCGCGTAAGCATGTGAATGAGTAACCACCTCAAGTTCAAGTACACCTGAATTATGGTAACAGTAGTAAAGAATATATGGTTCGGTTATGACTTATGAATAAATGTAGTGCACTAGTGCTTAGTGAACACATTTTAATTCCTTAGTTTTGTTCTCTTCTTACTCCCCAAGGCAATTGGTCTACATAAGCTATCGATGTAAAAGGAGATCATCATATATTGTCATACAACTTTGGTAAGGAATTCCCTTGTAATTAGCCGTAAGGCGTAAACCTAGGTGAATCATTTACCGCAGTTTTCTGAGCTAGTAGCCTATCAAGAACAGATGCATTTCTGTCTATTTACTTTTGCATTCCCTACTTCATTTATATTTATCGTTTGAACTAATCAAAATTACAGCCAAGCCAGACGTGATCCATGATGGTACATATGCGCCGTCCCAAAACTGAGATTTTGCGACTGCTATCGCAACCTCCACCAGCACAACATTATGAAACAGTGGAGTCAATAAAGCATCCTTGTCCTACCGAAAGTGAGAAGCACAAGAATGCGTCAAGAAAAAAAAAAAGTAACTAAAGAAAAAGCAAATCAAGTTTCGCTCAAGAAAGAGAGCAATTTCGTCCCTACCATACTGCAACTATGCTGACGACGTACACTTTTGATAGGGCATGTATAAAAGCTCCTCACCTAACCATGATTACTTTGCCTTAAAACAAATTTCGACGAACAAACTCCGCCAAGATTTCAATGGTTTATTTAAATAGTAGGAACCATAACACCATACTCTCCACAACTCCCTTGTTTCTATTGCAACCATTTCACCACTCTCAGGTCTCACACCAACCGTCCTCTCTAAATCATAAATTACAGCCAAACTTGATCTCCATCTGACTGCTCCGCCACACAAAATTTATGACTTTGATGATAAAAAATTGTGAATCCATAAACATCTTAATGTTCCTTTAAAAGATAGCATTACACTTATGGTATCAATTACGGAATACCAATCTTAACCTTAATAGGGAATCAGTCATTGCACCAAATGCGGCCAAAGAGATGAATCCATAAACATCTTAATGTTTCTTCCAAGCAATCATGATGCGGTGCCGTATCCTTGCAACCACCAAAATAGTGGATGCTAGTTTGAAGGTGTTATATTACTTTTGACGCTCACAGAAGTAATTGAGGCCCAGTAACTAGTATGCTTAAGTCAAATTAACAGTCTATAATTACCACAATTTACATTGTTCACGGCCTCGTACCGTCTTAAACATCCCTTAATAGCTAATCAATTGACAATTGCATACTGATTTACTTTGCATAAAGAGTTCTCAAATGCTCCCTCCGTCCAAGTGAATTGTTTTTCTTAGTCTTTCTTCACAAAGGTAAACAAATGACTGAGACCGGGGATTCTTATTCAATCAACTAATAAACTCAGTAAGAGGTCTTAGCCGGTGGTTAAAACGGAGGTATTGCAGACATTAACTCATTCAAATAACAATTTTATAATAATAGATACAATAAAAAAAACATAGAAGTAATGATTCGGGAAAGCTAACCTGGAAAGCTTTAGATTTGAATGGAGTACTGTTACCAATCCAAACGGACCGAAACGCCGGTTTATTTTCCCGGGGATTGACCGGCGTCACCGAGTGTCGAACCGGGAAGTTAGTAATGGTGGTCATTTACGTGGGGGCGGTAGGAGAGACAGAGAGGTGTTGGTGTTGTGTTGAGCGGACAGATCGAGGCGCGCTTTCTTCTCTCTCTCAACGCTCTATTTTCTTTTAATGGGTTACTAGATTTCATGCCCGTGCGTTGCACGGGTTATAAAAATTGACTCACCTCTAATTGCTATGGATTTTTTTGGGCCAACATTCAACTCATTCGCTGTTTTGATACTCTCATCTCAATCATTTGATAATGTTAAAAAAAAAAAATCAATTTATGTTTTGATAGTCCCCGTCTCAATCATTTGATACTGTTAAAAAAAAAATTCAATTGATGTTTTGATAGTCCCCCGTCTCAATCATTTGATACTGTTAAAAAAATTTCAATTGATGTTTTGATAGTCCCCGTCTCAATCATTTGATACTGTTAAAAATAATTCAGTTGATGTTATTATAGTCCTCTGTCAATCATTTGATACTGTTAGATCAATTATAATTATGCCTTGTGTTGGATTCATGCACTGTGGATTTTTTTGGACGAACATTCAACTCATTCGATGTTTTGATACTCCCCCTTTCAATCATTTAATAATGTTTAAAAAAAATTCAATTGATGATTTGATACCCCACCGTCTCAATCATTTGATATTGTTAAAAAAAAAAATCCAATTGATGTTTTGATATTCCCCGTCTCAATCATTTGATACTGTCAAAACATATTCAATTGATGTTTTGATAGTCCCCGTCTCAACCATTTGATATTGTTAAAAAAGATTCAATTGATGTTTTGATAGTTCCCCGTCTCAATCATTTG